>PVIY010006916.1:0-70969 GCA_004026745.1 Myrmecophaga tridactyla
AAATGACTTTAGAGACTTGCCCAGAGACAGAGAGGATAAAAAGATCTGTAGCTTCCAGAGCTTCTTTCCAGACTCAAGTTAAGCTTTTAATTTGTGCTTCACTTTTTCCTCATGATCTCAGTTTTGACTTCATAGATACCCTTCCCACACTCCTCCCCAGAATATCCTTTAAGGTGATGTGTTAACCAGATTGTGCATGGCCTTACCTCCAATCACAGTTTTCTACGTTGGTATGCATTTTTCTTATTATAATTCCGTTACCATAAGAAGGGGGCCACTTTTCCAGGGCAACCCGGGTGCAGTATGAACATCCCTTGACTGTGAACTTCAACTCTAGTTGGTCAGAATCCAATTTGGTTCTTGGCGTCCCTCATTCTTTTGGTTAAAAACATGAAAGTTGTTCACAGTTAATCCTTTTAAAAACTTCTTATTTTGTCTCTCTTATAATTTCCAGCTGACCTCCATGATTTCCCGTTAGTTTATTTCTACTGACAAAATGCAATGCCTTCTCTTCTCCTACACCACAGAACCTGTCTAAATTACCCTTCAGATCAACCTAACACTCCAATTGTTCATTCTAAATATATAGCCAATCCTTAGAGGGTTATATATATATATAAATATATATATATTTAAGCTATATTATAGTCAGGTCTCCGTGTTAGCCATTTAGGTGAGTTTAGACATTTTGTAATGCATTTAAACTACTGTTAATATCTGTCTGTAGTGTTATAAAATATTAATTGCATATTTTAAGAAGCAAATGGTATTGATATGTTCATTTTAATTGCTTTACTAACATAGTGATGAGTGAAGTACTTTAAGTGTATGATTAATAAACTAATTTTTAAGTTACAAATATTTCCTTGCACAGATTAATATAGTTGCATAATTAGAAGTCCAATGTGCCAGTAATCTAATTTCAGGTTTTTTTTTTTTAATGCATGATAAAACTCACTTTTTCAAGTAACTGAACATTTAATGATGAGATTTGTATCCTGTTTGTCTTAGTTTCCTAGGGCTGCCATAACACAGTACCAAAAACTAAGTGACTTAGAAAAACAACACACCAAAATATAGAAATAAAAATAAAATAAAAAATGAAGGAAAACTAAGTGACTTAAAACAACAGAAATTTATTGTCTTACGGTTCTGGAGACTAGAATTCTGAAATCTGTAGGAGAGAATCCTTTCTGGACACTTCCCAATGTCTGGTGCTTTGCTGACAATTCTTAGGCTTTAATCTTTGTTTCAGTCATTCCAAGGCCTTAACCTGTGTTTCTCTATCTTTTACTGCTCTGTACCCTTCTTACAAAGAAGCCAGTCCTGTTGGATTACAGGCTACTCTAACCAGGTTTGGCCTCATCTTAACTAACAACATCTTCAAAGATTCTATTTTCAAATAAGGTCACATTCATATGACCAGGAATTAGGACTTGAACACATCTTTTTGTGGGATGCAAATAAACCCTTAATGCTGTTGAGGGTTTAATACCATCCATATTTATTGACCTGTGGGCATTTCAGGAAAATACCATTGACCTGACTTTATGCAACCAAAATAACCTGTCATTTGGCTGTCAAGCATTCAATTGGATCTTTTAGGCAGATAAGGAAAATGAAGAAACCATAATGCTTCCAGACTTTAGGGAAATCTTTTTGGGAAAATTCTTGCAGTAAATTCTAATAGAAATAATTGTAGCATACAAGTAAAATTGATATACTGGTAGCCAGTCAAATGATCATACTCAAAGGTTGCTGGTCTGTTTCCACTGGGAGAAATATTCAAGTGGTGTAAATCAGGGCTTTGTGTTCTCTCAGTCCTATTTTACATTTTCCCCTCAGAAGTATTTGAAAATATAAAAGGCATGCTTAACCAATTTTTAAATGACTTGTGCTGGGAGGTACCAAATTATGAGGCACACATATTGCATTGGTATATAGAAGACAAAAATCAAGAATCAAAAGTGTAACCCCCAAATTGATCTATAGGTTTAATGCAACCCTAGAATCCCAGCTGTCGTCTTTATAGAAATTGACAAGCTGATTCTGAAATCTGTATGGAATTGCAAGGAACTAGGATGGCCAAAACAATACTGAAAGAAATATTAACAAAGTAGAGCTGATGTGGTGGCTCTGTGGTCAAAGTGAACCAAGGTTCCTTCCATTTTTCTGCTCTGACATCCATAGCGTGCGTTATCTCATGGACAAGATGGCTTCTGGAAGTTTCAGTCATCACATACTCTTATTAAATGCCTTCTGGGCAGAGAGATCCACCCATATGTAGTCCCTCTGGCAGGAAGGAACTAAAAGTGGTTAATTTTGTTGTTGTTGTTGGCCAATATTTTATTAGTATAACTTTAGGGTTAAAATGTTCTTTGCGTGTCTGGTCTGGGAAGTCAGAAACATTTTGCTTCAGGCTATTAAATTCTTTTAGCTTAGATCTTTTTGTCTTTTTCTTCTTAACTTTTTTTATTGTATAGTATAACATATATACAAAGCAAAGAAATAAAAAAGCAATAGTTTTCAAAGCACTCTTCAACAAGTAGTTACAGGACAGATCCCAGAGTTTATCATGGGCTGCCATACAAGCCTCTCATATTTTTCCTTCTAGCTACTCCAGAATATAGGAGGCTATGAGGTTAAATTTTGAAGAAGAAATCTAGAAAGGTAAATATATAAGCCTTTATAGGCCAAGTAAAAGATTTTGGACTTTCTTCAAAGTCAATAGGAAAACAGTGGATATTTATCATTAAGGAAAGTTTATTTACCTTAGGAAGCCCCATAGCAGAAAGCCAGGTGCCAGGGTCTGCCTAACACTGAGACTGGCCTGGGATAACAGAGAACCTCCCTCTTCCTGCCACTGGGTAACAGGCATAAACAATCTCTTGCTAGTGGTAGCAGCAAGAATGTAGAAAGAGATACAATTTAAAGGACAGGGAAAATGGCAAGGCTTAAAGTTAAGAGTGGATCAGGAATATTGAGAGAAGCCTTTTGGAAAACCAGGCTCCAACATAAGCAGAAGGTAAAACTAGAGAAATTTGAAGATTGTGGTGAACTGAAGATAACTACAGCAACAACAAAGCCTAAATCCAGGTCAAGTCTTCACTACATTGACTCAACATCCTATACTAATGGTCTAAGAAGAAGAGGTGGGCTCACTTCCGGGCGTAAATAAAATTGATCTTGTCTCATTGTTGCCATGAGATTTTTCTCCGTCTCATAGCAACATTGAAGTCCTAATCCAGCTCAACTCCTCATGACATTTATTAAAAAACTTACATGAATGATCTAGCAGATTAAGAGAGATACTCACTTCCAAGCATAAATGAGATTTATCTTTCTCTCCAGCATTCAATAAAAAATTATAAGACACATATAATCCCAAGAAAAAACAATGTAAATGGTGTAAAAAATTAATAGTACACTTGACAATCAATAGGACAAAATTCAAATATTACCTACATGGTAAAATGATGAGATACAAAATTTTAAATACCATGATTAATATATTAAAAATGCTCATGGCTCAACAAAAAAAAGTCAAACAACACAACTAGAAAAAGGGCAAAAGACTTTAATAGACATCTCTCCAAACAAGATATCCAAATGGTCAAAAAGCACCTGAAAAGATGTTCAATATCATTAGCTATTAGGGAAATGCAAATAAAAACCATATTGAGGTACCTTTTCATACCTACTAGGATGGCTAATATGTAAAAATCTAGGAAATTCTAAGTATTGAAGATGATGTGGAAAAATAGAAACAGTTATTCCTTGTTGGTGGGAATGTAAAATGGTGAAGCCATTGTGGAAAAAGGCTTGGCAGTTCCTCAGAAAGCTAAGTATAGAATTACCATATGGCATGGCAGCCCCACCTTTTGGTATATATCCAAAAGAACTGAAAGCAAAGATTCAAACAGATATTTGTACACCAATGTTCGTAGCAGCATTATTCACACTATCCAAAAGATAGCAGCACCACAAGTGCCCATCGATAGATAAGTGAATAAGTAAAATGTAGTATATAGACATACAAGAGAATATTGTTCAATTGTAAAAAGGTATGAAGTTCTGATACATGCGACAACATAGATGAACCTTGAAGAATCAGATTGTGTGAAAGAAGCCAGATACAAAAGGACAAATAGCTGTTTACCTCACTGATATGAAATAATTAGAATAAGCAAATTCCTACAGTCAGAAACCAGGATATAGGTTACCAGGGGCCTCAGAGGGATATGATAAGTTAATGCTTAAGTTGTACAGAACTTCTATTCAGGTTGATGGAAAAGTTTTGGTAACGTATGACGGTGATGGTAGCACAACATTATGAATGTAATTGATAGTACTGAACTATATATTTGAATGTAGTTGAAAGGGTGAAATTGTAGGTGATATATATGTTACTAGAATAAAAATTAAAACAAGCAAGCAAACAAACAAAAAAAACCCATAGGACTGTACAACATAGTGAATTCTAATGAAAGCCATGAAGTATAATTAATAGTAGAATTTTAAAAATATTCTTTTTTGAATTTTAGCAAATGAACTACACACACATGATATTCCTGCAAACCTACAACTTTTCTAATTAAAAATTTTTAAAAGACTCTAGTGGAAAAGTTAGACAGCATACATGAAAATATGGGTAATTTTAGTTCAGAAGATGACAAATAAAAAAAGTCTAATGAAAATGTTAGATAAAAGACAAAACAGTAATAGACATGAAGAATACCTTTGATGGGCCCATTCAAAGACTAGACACAACTGAGAAAAAGTATCAATGAATTTGAAAGTATATCAAGAGAAATTACCCAAAATGAAACACAAAGAGGAAAGATTATAGAAAAAAGAAGAGAACAGAATATTCAAGTGCTTTGAGGCAATATCAACACTCTAACACACTTAGGAATCTATGTACTGTGGATTTATAGCATATGTAAAAATAAAATATATGATAACAATAGCACAAAATATGGGATGAAGGAATTGGAAATATTTTGTTATAAGATGTACACATGACACATGAAGCAGAATTATAGTATTTGAATATTTAAATTTGTATATTGTAAATCCTAGGGTAACCTCTAAAAAACTAAGGAAGTATGTATAATAATCCAGTAGTGAAAATAAAATGGCATAAAAATACTCAAAAAGAAAACATAAAAAGAGAAGAAAAAAAGAAACAGATGCAACAACCATTAAAAAAATAATCTAGAAAAATTATAGATTTTAATTCACTCATCTTAATTACATCAGATATAAATGATCTAAATATTCCAATTGAAAGATAACTGAATGCTGTCTGTTTGAATAGATAAATTCAAAGTAAATGCATGGAGGGATACATACCATATGTGGCAGTTTGAAGCTGTTTGTACCCCCAGAAAAACATGTTCTTAAATGTAATCCATTCCTGTGGGTGTAAAGCCATATTAAGTAGGATCTTTTTATGAAGCTACTTCAGTTAAGGTGTGACCCACCTTATTCGGGATGGAATTTAATTCTATTATTGGAGTCCTTTGTAAATAGAAAGAATACAGAAAGGAAGAGGAGAAAGCCATGGAAGCAAGAAGCTGAAATCAAGGATACCCATATGAGAATGAAGAGACCAAGAGACACTGCCTTGCTCCTTGTCTTGTGCTAGAGGAGCCAAGGTTTCTTGGCAGCTGGTCTTCAGCAAGAAAGTGTTGCCTCAATTTGGATATTTTCCTGGCCTAAAACTATAAGCTAATAAATTCCCATTGCTTAAGTCAAACCATTTCATGGTATTTGCTTTAAGCAGCCTGGGAAACTAAAACATATTTTGGTACCAGAAGTGGGGTGCTGCTAGTGTAAATATCAAACATGTGGAAATGGTTTTGGAATTGGGTAATGGGTAGAAGATAAAAAAATTATGACTTCTTTGATAGAAAAGGCCTAGATTGTTTTGAAGAGGCTGTTCGTAGAAATATGGATGCTAAAGTTACTTCTAATGGAGCCTTAGAAGAAAGTGATGAATGCATTATCAGAAACTGGAGGAAAAGCAATCGTTGTTTTAAAGTGGCAGAAAATTTGGCAAAATTGAGTTCTGACATGGGTGGGAGGCAGAATTTGAAAGCAGTGACTTTTCAAATATATATATATATTTATATATAGCTGAGGAGGTATCAAAGCTAAATGTGGAAAGTACAGCCTTGTTTCTCCTTGAGACTTATAGTAACATATGACAAGAAAAGAATAACCTGAGAAATAAACCCCTGGGCACAAAGAAACTAGATATTAATCGTTTCAAAAATTCTGAGCTTCTGGAAAATGAGTCCCCAGAGAATAGTGCTCCATATGAGGGTTAACTGAACATGGATCCAGTCAGCCATTTCAGTGCAAGTCAGAATTGGAGGTGCAGTTATCCAAGAAGAATTTGTGGAAAATCCTGTCTGATGCTTTTTTTTTCTTTTTTAAACATTTTTAAAATCTGAAATATAACATATATACCAAAAAACCTCAATAATTTTTTCAATAAAAAATATGGGTTGCTTCACGAATTTGCATGTCATCCTTGCGCAGGGGCCATGCTAATCTTCTCTGTATTGTTCCAATTTTAGTATATGTGCTGCCGAAGCGAGCAGAAAACCTCAATAATTTTAACAACTAGTTACAGAACAAATTTCAAAGTTTCATATGGGTTACCATTCCACATTTTCAGATTTTTCCTTCTAGCTGCTCCAAAACGCTGGAAGCTAAAAGGAATATCATTATAGTGATTCAACAGTTTGCTAAATCCTATCTTCTCTGTCATAACTCCTCCTTTTTTATTTTTAACTTTTTTTATTGTATAGGATAACATATATACAAAGCAAAGAAATAAAAAAGCAATAGTTTTCAAAGCACACTTCAACAAGTAGTACAGAACAGATCGCAGAGTTTGTCATGGGCTACCATACGATCCTCTCATATTTTTCCTTCTAGCTGCTGCAGGATATAGAAGGCTAGAGGGCTTAAATATTTTTTTACCATTACAATCAATTTTTCTTCCTTCTTTTTTTGTGAAAAAAATAACATATATACAAAAAAAAAGCTATACATTTCAAAGCACAGCAGCACAACTAGTTGTAGAACATATTTCAGAGTTTGACATGGGTCACAATTCCACAAGTTTAGGTTTTTACTTCTAGCTGCTCTAAAATACTGTAGACTTAAAGAGATATCAATTTAATGATTCAGTATTCATATTCATTTGTTAAATCCTATCTTCTCTGTATAACTTTAACATTCTCAAATTTAAATTATTTCATTGTTCCCAAGAGAAAGAAAACCAGTAAACACACCCTCGCCAAATAGGAAATCTAAACATCCTCTTGACTCTTGTCCCTCCCCCCATTATTTATCTCTTCTGTTGCTATGGTAGTGCTGATGGTTTCCTTTTGAACATAGCTCATAACATGCAATAGCAGTTTCCCCCCATTCCATGGACTTAAACACTCTTTGTACAAGAATCACATCTTTGAAGTGATTCTTGCGAGAACTAATTCATATGTTAATCAGTGGGACACGTAGGGCTATACAACCCCTTTCAATCTTGTTCATTTTCAATATGGAAATATTACTTATAGAACCACTAGAGAACCACCTTCACTCCAATCTATTCCCTTACATTGGAGTTCAACCTCATTAGTTAACAGTTCACCCATCCCTAGCTTCTATGTAGCTCCAAGTCTCCCATATTCTGTATTATAAACCTCTGATTATACCTTTATGCTGGTCATATGTCTGATGGTTTTTATGCCTATGTACTACATGAAAAAACAACAAGATTTTGCAGGAGCTGTATGAATGGGACTACTGTCAGTCTGGATTAAAAGGGACAGAAAAGGGACAGAGAAAAGAAAAAATCACTTCAAGGGCAGGACCATGGAATGGTCTGGAATGAAGACATCTTCTTGGGCCAAGAGTGTGGGCATCATCTTGATTTGGATATTTTCATGGCCTCAAAACTGTAAACTAATAAATTACCATTGTTCAAGATGAACCATTTTGTGGTATTTGCTTTAAACATCTTAGAAAACCAAAACACCATAAAAATACTAATAAAAGAATGCTGAAATGGCTACATTATTATCAAACAGACATAAGAACAACGAAAATCATCAGGGATAAAGATGGTCATTTGAAAATAATACATGCATAATATCTATTATGCCAAGACATAATAATCCTAAAGGTATTTATACCTAACAATAGAAATTTAATGCAAATGGAGCAAAAAATGATACAACTGAAAGGAGAAATAAGCAATCCACAATTATATTTGTCTTCAACACATTTCTCTCAGTAATTGATAAAGTAAACAGACAAAATACTGCAAAAATATAGATTACCTGAACAAGATTCTCAATCAGATTGAATTCATTGACATTAATAGAACATTCCACTCAACGTCAGGATGCACAATTTTTTCAATGCATATGGAGCCTTCACCAGGATAGACTATATTCTGGACAATAAAATAAATGTCAAGAAATTTAAAAGATTTGAAATCATATCAAGTATATTCTCTGTGGCCAAAATGGAATCAAACTAGAAATAAATAACCAAAAGATTGGTATCAGATAATCTGAAATATTTGGAAAAACCAAAACACTTCCAAATAACCCAAGTCAATGAAGAAAGTCAAAATGGAAATAAACAATATTTTGAATTGAGTGACTGTAAAAGCATAATGTATCAAAATATGTGGGAGACCACTAAAACAGGTCTAAGAAATAAATTTATAATATGTGTTTGTATTTTAAAAGAAAAAATGATCTAGGCTATACTTAAGAAAACTAGAAAAGGAAGAGAAAATTAAACCCAAAGCAAACAGAAAGAAGGAAGTGATAATGGTAAGAGGAGAAATTAATATTGTTGGAGAATGCTCCTTCTTCAAAATAATTTCTGCCAGAACATTCTCCTAGGTGTATAACAGTAATATAACTTCAATCATATTGTTCATTTAATAGATATTTATTTATCACCTATTATATATCAGGTATTATTTTAAGTTCTTGGGATTCATCAGTGTTCAAAACAGACAAAAATGTCTGGTGACAGTTCAGTCAACAAATTTTAATTGGTGGCTACTTTATGAGAAGCTGTACAGAAGCAATATTTTTTGTAGAGATTCTGTGGCGGTTGCTAGGCTAACAGGATTCAATGTACATAGCAGTTGCATTCTTATTTCAAATGTTTTTCATTGTGAACACCCTGTACTCAATTTTACTTTTATGGCAACTGAATTTATAATGAGACCCTCAAATGACAGAGATGCTGACAATAAACCCCAACCTGTAGCTACCCTTCTAATGTAGGAAAATAAGGAATATGAGTCTAAGGTGAGATGTAAAAGGCCAATAGAGTTGTCTCTTTACTATTAATTTCTTTGCATTCCACTTTGGGATCTTCAGTTGTGTCCAGCCTACTGATAAGCCCATTAAAGGCATTCTTCATATTTGTTACAGTATTTTTGATTTCTAGAATTTGCTCTTGATTATTTCTTAGTTTCCATCTCTCTGCTTACATTACCCATCTGTTCTTGCATGTTCTCTACTTCTTCCGTTAGAACCCTTGACATAGTAATCATAGTTATTTAAAATTTCTGGTTGATAATCCCTAAATTTGTGTCAAATCTAGGTCTGGTTCTGATACTTGCTTTGCCTGTTCAAATTGCATTTTTTTTCTTGTTTTTTTAGCATGCCTTGTAGTTATGTGTTGAAAGTAGGACATGATGTGTTGGGTAATAGGAACTGGTTAAATAGTCCTTTAGTGTAGAGTTTATATTATCTGACTAAGAGTTGAACTGTGTTTAATGTTTGTTGTAGCTGTAGGTGCCAAATTCTTTTAGTGTTTTTGTATTTGTCTTCCCTGTTGTCTTTGTATTTCTCTAGGAATTCCTCATTAGATAGTGTGATGGTTTGTGACTGTATGTACCCCAGACATTAAAGCTAATCTATTCCTGTGGGTGTAGACCTATTATGGATGGGAATTAAGATCAGGTTATTTCAGTTGGGGCATGCCCCGGGTAGGTCTTAATCCTTTTACTGGAGTTCTGTATAAGAGGAGGAAAGACAAGGAGAAACACATAGAAGTCAGAGAAAAGGACTCAGAAGCTCAGAAAGAAAGCTGCAGATGGAGGGGCCAGAAGCTGAAAGCAATGAAACTCAGGAGAGAGACCATCAGATGTTACCATGTGCCTGGACCATCTGATAGAAGCACCCAAGATCACTTGGTAGCTGGTCTTCAGGGAGAAAGCACTGCCTGTTGACACCTTGATATGGACATTTTTATGGCATCAAAACTGTAAGCATGTGAGTTAATAAATCTCCATTGTAAGAGCCAATCCTTTTTATTATGTCTGCATACAATATCAAAGCAAATATCAATATAATGATTCAGCAGTCATACTCATTTATTAAATCCTATCTTCTGTTACAACTCCTCCTTCTCCTAATCTTTAGGGGGTATTTGGGCTATGCGTATTCTAACTTTTTCTTATTGGAAAGAGATGTTGATAATATGGGATGGGGGATAGAACTAGTTGATGTTTTTGGAGAGGCTGCCCTTCTGGATTTCAGGACTTATTTAGCCTAGGAACCGATCTTGAGGTTGTAGGTTTCTGGAAAGTAATCTTAGCGTGTGAAACTTTTGTAGACTCTCAGATAGTGCCGAGGTGTTCTTTAGGGTTGGCAGGAATGGTTTTGGTTGAGGTTCAGCAAACCCTAGTAATTAGGAATATCTAGTTGAAGCTAGCATAAGAATAGCATGCAGAATAGCCTCTCAATTCTATTTGAATTCTCTTATTTTGTTGCATTTCTTTCCCTCTTTTTGGTCAGGAAGTCATTGTTGATACCACGGAGCCAGGACCAGGTTCATCCCTGGGAGTCATATCCCATGCTGCCAGGGAGACTTTTGCCCCTGAATGTCATGTGCCATGTAGTAGGAAGGGTAATGATTTTAATTGAAGATTTGGTCTTAGAGAGAGAGAGAGACAGAAGGCCATGTTCTTTTAATCCATTGCTGTGGGTGAAGACCTGTTGTTTTGGGGATCTTTTGGTTAGGTTATTTCAATGGAATCCTTTTAGTCTATTCCTTTATGAGAGGATAAGACACACACAGAAGCCAAGAGATGAAGGCCAGAGAGCTCACAGAAGCTCCAAAAAGGTGAGAGAAAAGGACACAACCACAGAAGGTCAGAGAGGAAGCAAAAGATCAGCAGATGCCAACCATGTGCCTTTCCATGAGACAGAGTTGTCCTGGAAGCCAGCAGCCTGCCTTCAGAGTCCAGGAATTATCCTGCTGATTGCCTTGAGTTGGACATTTTCACTGTCTAAGAACTGTAAATTGTAAGTTAATAAATCCCCATTGTAAAAGCTAATCAATTTCTGGTATATTGCATTTCATCAGCTTTAGCAAACCAAAACATTCCACCTGTCAGTACCAAGAGAGGCTCTTCCTTGGTTCTTCACTGTGAGAACCTGGTGAAATTCCAGGCGGTAAAACCCATAAAAGTGTGGGGGCACCCTAAGACTTTTGTGGAGAGTCCCTAAAGCAGCAGCCTCTAGGAGTTACTCTCACATTAGTTCACACTCAGTCTCCAGCAATTTATCAAAATCACCATTTAAACGTTCCTATTAGTCTGTCTGCAGCACCTTCTACTCTAGGTAAGTAGATTTCAGCTGGGACTCCCCAGGTCCACCTGTCTCTACAGATTTTGGGCCTGTGGTCTCAGTCCTCTAATGGGTCTAAGAAAGTCGTTGATTTTCAGTTTGTACAGCTATTAATCTCTAAGCAGACAGACTGCTACATAAGATGGACTTCAAAGTATAATTAACACAAACTGAGTCAAGTTCTGCTGCTTACTCCCTTTTCTTTTTAAATTTAGTTTTAACTAACTTCTCTATTAACTCTAAATAAAGTATTTTGACTAATTTCTCTGATCTATACCTCTTCTTAAATTTTTACATTTAAAATGGACTTCAGTGTTTCAGCTGCCGATAACATCTTGTACATCCTCTACTTGTTCTCATTGATACCAAGGCTATATATTTTGTAGCAGAAATAAGATCCATACGGCCTATATACTTTATTCCCAAAGTTTACCAGCGTTTTCTATGGGAGTAAGGTCCCTCACAGTATGCCAGCAAAAGGGACAGCGACTCGGGCTAAGGACTCAGCGACCGCTGAGGATGAAGCGAGTCATCAACCCTTGCAGACAGGCATTGAGGACACAGGATGCTCCATGCGAGGAAATTCTCTTCGGCTCCACGTACTAACCAAGAGTTTGTGCAGTTCTCTGTAAACAGTTTCCACACACCTCAACTTGGCTCCCAAACCCACTCAAATTCCAGAGTTCAGCCCTTTAGGTAATTTTGGGCTCCTTAACAGCCTGCAACGGGACTGCGAAGGACCTACGATCTGAACTTCCCGCCTGTCCAATTTATACCTATAGAAGTGGCTGCTCTGCCAGGCTGCCAAGAAGCCTTGAGCCGATTGGATCTTGTTGCACCCAATGGGAGGCCGAACCCTGCGCGGGTGGGCTGGGCCTGCAGTGACGCAGCGACGCAGCGACCGTTGCTGGGACACCGCGTAAACACCTGAGCGTGCAGAGCTGGAACTGCCCCGCGGCCCCGCGCCTGGGCTGGTGATTTTGTTTGCTGCGGGAGGAGGTGGCTGCGGGAACGCATTGAAGAGTTTTCGTCAGCTAAGATGGTGAGCCGTTTGGGGGACCCGGAACGACCGCTTATTTATTAATTTGATTATAGTTAGGCCCTCCTACTTCTAAAAAAGCTTTTGAAGTGCTTAATCTGAGAATTAAGTTACTTGCTTTCTGAGGCCTCAGGTGCTATGTATTATTTTTTGTGATGTCTTCCACCATCTCTGTACTTTCGCCACGCAGTTTGAGAGATATCTTTAAATCAGCTGGATAAAATCCTGATTCCTTTGTTTCTTGGAATTTGGGGAAAGATGAAGAACCTCCGAAAAAAATGAGTGGAAATAAAAATCCTGGCAAGAGTGAATGGAGGGAGTACCAGCTGGTTGACCCATTGAATTGATATTAGTAAAATCTGACCAGCATCAGAATGCCACTTTATGGCCGGGAGCCGGGGGTGAGATGAGGAGTGGTGAAATTCCCAGGGTGGTTGTAGAGAGCTGAATCTCTAGAACTAGACTGTCTTTGAATCCTAGTACTGCTTTCTGTAATAGCTGCTTTTTACTTTTCATCCCTCGACTATAAAATAGGGAATAATAATAGTACCTACTTCTTAGGATTGTTTGTAGTAGTTAATGAGTTAATACAAGCAAAGCTCCTCAGTGCCTGGCACAGGATAAGCACTCAATTTTCTTTTTCTTTTACATAAATATATGACTATAGTCCTCTACCACATTTACTCTTTTATTATGGTATTCATATGTAAATTTAGGAAGGAAGCCAAAGGTCGTTCGTTTATTAATTTCCTGAATTTGTATCCTTTGTTATTGGGGTTTATATCAATATATTTTAAAATTACAGATTTTGGAATATTAAAGTATGCATACTTATTTTATTTTACATTCTAGACTTCCAAAAGGACACATTTGAGCTTTAGTGAAAGACATCAGAAATTAGTAGATGAAAACTACTTAAAAAAATTGCATGTCCAGGCGCTAAAAAAGATAGAGAATCAAATTAGGGACCTGAGAGTGAAGAATGAAAATGACGACCGTGTTGAACGCAAGAGATTCCTCAGATTATTACAGAATGAACAGTTCGAGCTGGATATGGAAGAAGCCATTCAAAAGGTACATTTTAATATTTCTTATATTACATAATTTTTTCCTCCATTTTCTTCTTGAAAACGATGAACGTGAACTGCTAAAACTGGAATTGAGTGGAGATACAATAGCATCAGGTAAAGGATGTCTCAGTGTGAGTCAGCTTGGTGTAGTAAAGGACTCGGTCTCTGGAGTTAGAATGCATGTCTTTTGATTCGTAGTACTACTGTTTGTTAGCTGTACAACTGTGGGTAAGTTACTTTTTCTTTTTATGCCTCACCTATAAAATGGGGAATAATAATAGTACTTATTATGTATTCAATAATATTTTTGATTTTTGAAATACTGCCTCAAATAATTCAGTTATATATCTCTATATATAATATATATATATATATAGCATATATATATATATAGAGAGAGATATATATTCTGAAATATGCAAATAAGTTTTCAGTGGGAATTTCTAAATGTTTTAAGTGATCAGTAGAGTAGGAAAAGGGAAACAGGGGTGGCTGCCGTGGCTCAGCAGGCAGAGCTCCGACCTGCCGTGCTGGAGGTCTGGAGTTTGATCCCTGGTGCCTCCTGCCCATATGCAAATTAAAAAAAAAAAAAAATTGGAAAAGGGAAACAGATGAGAAAGCAAATCAGATTTATGAAAGAAATGAGTTCTCAAAAATGTTCTCGTATTTTGTTATTGAAAAAATTTTTTTAAGTTTATTAGAGTAGTTGTACAGAAATATGGTGTACGAAAGAGTGCTCATATATCCCCCCCCACACACGATTTTCTCTATTATTAACATTTTGCATTAGTGTGGTACCTTTGTTAATTCATGAAACATTATTATTATAATTATGCTGTTAACTTTAGCGTACTGTTTACATTTTGTGGGACAGTTGTATGGTTTCACATGCATGTGTATGTTAATTTTGTGCAACCTAAGTTTTCCTTCCCCCCCTTTTCCAATATACAATTCAGTAGTGTTAATTACATACACCAAGTTATGCTCCCATCCCCATCGCCCATTGCCAAACTTTTCCATCACTCCAAACAGAAAGTTCGTATCAAGCGAATATCAACTTTCCCTCTCCCCTCTTGGTAGCCCATACTCTAGTTTCTGACTTCATGAATATGCTCATTCTGCTTATTCTTACTTCAGTATTTTTTGAGTGCCTGATGTATGTTCAACATTTTGAGGGATGTTGTGGGAATAGTAAAAGCAAGTTTTAAAAGTCCAGTTTTTATGTGTTCCAAATTCCAAGTGCTAGGACATGATTCTTTAACCCTGAGCAAACAGAGCCTAAGCTTATATATTTTTTCCCTATTTGTTTTATAATTATTTTTCCTTAATTTTTAAGAAAATCCTAGATATCATATTAACTCTCTTGTGTAAACTTCAGTATGCATCATAGAAATTATGGATGTTTACTTACATAGTAGTACCATAATGCCATTATCTCACCTAAGAAACTTATGAATAAATTCTGGATATCATTTAATACCATTCCATAATAACTTAATAATGTCCTCTGAAACATGAAAGTTTTTAATTTCGATGAAGTCCAATTTTTCTCTTGCTGCTTGTGCTTTTGGCATCAAATCCAATAATCTATTACCTACAATAATGACCTCAAGATTTTCCTCTATTTCTTCTAAGGATTTTATGAATTTAGCTCTTAGATTTAAGTCATTAATCCATTTTGAGTTAATATTGTATATGGTGTGAGGTAGGGGTCCATTTTCATTCTTTTTTTAAACTTTTTAAATTGTGAAATATAACATATATACAAAGAAAAGAAAGAAAAAGCAATAATTTTCAAGTTATACTTCAACAAGTAGTTACAGAACAGATTTCAGAGTTGATTATGAATTACCATCCCCGTCTTTCAAATTTTTCCTTCTAGCTGCTCCAAAACACTTGAGGCTAGAAGAAATATCAATATAATGATTCAGCAGTCATACTCATTTGTTAAATCCTGTTTTCTGTTATAACTTCTCCTTCTCCTCTGATTCTTCTCCCAGTCTATAGGGATCTTTAGGCAATGCCTGTTCTCACTTTATGTTGAGAAGGGGTGTCAACACTAAAGGAAAGAGGTTTATAATTAGTTGATGGTCTTGGACATCTGGTCCCTCTGGGTTTCAGGATTTATCTAGGAACTCTTTAGAAATTATGGGTTCCAGGAAAGCAAACTTAGTGCATAAAATTTTTATAGAGTCTCAGTTCTAGCCCTTGGTGTTCTTAAGAGTTAACAGGAGTGACTTTGGCTGGGGTTTAGCAAACCATGGCAATTAGCACTGTCAAACTGAAGTTTGCCTAAGAGTAGCCTCCAGAATAGCCTCTTAACTTTATTTAGTCTCTCTTAGTTATTGATGCCTTATTTTATTGCACTTCTTTTCCCCCTTTTGGTCAGGAAGGCATTATTGATCCCATGGTGCCAGGGCCAGAATCATTCCCAGGAGTCATGTCCCACATTATCAGGGAGACTTTCACCCCTGAGAGTCATGCCCCATGTAGGGGGGAAGGTAATGATTTTCCTTGCAGAGTTGGGCTTAGAGAGAGAGTGGACACATCTGAGCAACAAAAGAGGTTTCCTGGAAGCAACTCTTAGGCCTCATTATAAGTAGTCTTAGCTTCACTACAGAAATAAGTTTCATAAGGGCAAGCCTCAAGGGCTTGGTCTATTTTCTTAGGAGTCCCCAGTGTTTGAGCAAGTACCCCAGGTTTCCCAGATGGGGAAGTTTAATAGTTCCATTTTTTTTTCCTTCAAACCCTCAAGGGACTCTACCAGTACTTTCAATTTTCAGCCCCTATAGTCTGAGATATATTTGAGTATTACATTAAGCTATACAGAATTATAAGTCCTTGTTTCTGTTCTGGGTCCAGGAGTTGTTTAAATGAGCTATCTAGACAGGTTGACTTAGAATTGTGTGTTACAGAAAATTTACATTCTAGACGTAATAAACCTTTCAGCCTTTGGTCTCATATAGTAGGTGAAGATCTAGAGTACATACAATATCATCTTTTACCCTGTATTCTGATTTACCTTAGTCCCAGCCAGATTGGCTTCATTTTTATCTCTAATTGAGGCCTGATCTCTTTTTCATTTACTTTAACTGTTACTGTATATAGCTATGCTCACTTTCAGGGATGTAGCACTCCATTTTTGGGTCTTAGATGTCATAGAGTTACTGAAAGTTCCAGGGAAACACATGCTGATACACATATAGCTCAGTGTCTCAAGATCTAGAAATATGCTTTAAGTTTCGACTCGGTGTGGCTGTTATAAGGGCTTGCAATTTAGGCTGCAATTTTCTTATAAGACTTTTCTGAAAGACCTTAGCATTATTTGTTCTTTTGTTTCTGGCTTATTTTGCTCAACACATTGTCCCCAAGGTTATTCAGTTCATTGTGTAACTCTTGATGTCCTTCCTTTTTGTAGCCACACCATATTCCATCATATAAATGTATCAGTTTGCCATTCTGCTTCTCAGTTATTGTTCCCTTCAACTCCTTCCATCTAGTGGGCATCATAGATAATGTGCATAATAAATAAGCCATGCCTTACAGTATCCTCACCAGTTTTACAATCAGCAATACTCTGAATTTTAGACAGTTTTCATTGGTCTATAGAGACAGACCGACATACAGCCTCACCAAATACCAAATCAAAACTACTCTTTATCACTTGTCCCTATCCCCCAATTAGTTGTTAGTGCTGGGGTACTGTTGATGACTTCCTGTTAACTACTGGCCATGGCATGCATTTTTAGTTTCCCCCCTGTATTAGCTAGGGTTCTCTAGAGAAACAGAATCAACAGGAGATATAAAATTTATAAAAGTGTCTCACATAACCATGAAAATGTAGAGTCCAAGGTCTGCAGAGCAGGTCGCAAGCTGGTAACCTGACGAAGGTCCTCAACGAACTCTCATGAGAGACTGGCTGGGCAGCCATGGGAATGTAAGGGTCCAAGATCTGTAGAGCAGGCCGCAAGCTGGCAACTCGAATGAAGTTCTACAGTGTAATCTCAGGAGAGGCTGGCTGGACAACCGTGGGAGTGGAAGAGTCCAGAATCCATAGGACAGGCTGTGAAGCTGGCGACTCTGATGAAGGGTTAGGATGTACTCTACAGGAGAAGCTTGCTAGCTGAAGCAGGAAGAGTGACTGTCTCTTCTGAATTCTTCTTAAAAGGTTTCCAGTGATCAGATTGTGTCACTCATTGTGGAAAATACTCCCCTTAGCTGATTACGTATGCAGTCAGCTGTGGGTGCAGCCAACATATCATGATTTAAGTTCATGAAATGTCCTCACAGCAACAGATAGGCCAGCACTTACCCGACTAGACAATTGGGGACCACAACCTGGCCAAGTTGACACATGAACCTCACCATGACACCGCCTATACCCTCTACCATTGACTCTTTGTCCAATATCAAACCTTTGAAATAGTACACGAGACAACTTATAATTGTAGATTTTATCAGTGAGATACATGGCACTATACATCCCCTTTCAAACGTATTCACCTTCAGTATGGCAGTGTTACTTATAACCTCACTAATTAGTTACCATCACTTCTATCTCTTCTCTTGCATATAAGTTCAACCTCACTGGGTAGTTTTTTTCCCTCTGTCTCTAGCTTCTGTGTGCCTCTGGGTCTACAGTACAACTTCTGAGATTACCTTTACCAGAGTCATAATAGCAAAATTATACAATAATTATATAATAAGCTGTTTTTTTTTCTGTTGACTTATTTCACTCAGCATTATGTCCTCTAGGTTCATTCGTATGCTTTGAGATCTCATTTCATACCTTTAAAGTAGTTCTTGCAAGAACTCATTTATATTTGTAGTTTTAATCGGTGGGATACATGGCTCTATACAACCCCTTTCAGTCATGTTCACCTTCAATATGACAATATTACTTATAAACCCACTAATGAACTACCATCACTTCTATCCAT
This sequence comes from Myrmecophaga tridactyla, assembly GCA_004026745.1. NCBI lineage: Eukaryota > Metazoa > Chordata > Mammalia > Pilosa > Myrmecophagidae > Myrmecophaga > Myrmecophaga tridactyla. The sequence goes on from PVIY010006916.1 coordinate 18,734, forward strand.
TCCCTTACACTTATGTTCAACCTTGTTAGGTAACCATTCACCTATCTCTAGCTTCTGTGTATCTCTAGTTCCCCTATGTTCTACATTGTAAGCCTCTGAATTTACTTTTACCAGTGTAAAAATAGCGATATCATACAATATCCTTTTGTGTCTGTGGCTAATTTCACTTAGCATTATGTCCTCAAGGTTCATCCATGTTGTCATGTGCTTGAAGATCACATTTAACCATACTGCTGCATAATATTCCATTGCATTTATATATCACATTTTCTTTAACCACACTTCTGTTGCTGGGCACTTGGATTGTTTCTATCTTTTGGTATTATGAATAATGCTGCTATAAATATCAGTGTGCAAATGTCTGTTCATGTCACTGCTTTCAGCTCTTCTGGGTATATACCAAGTAGTGGTATTGCTGGATTATAGGGCAACTCAATATTTAGTTTCTGAAGAACCACAAAACTGTCTTCCACAGCAGCTATACTATTGTACATTTCCACCATCAGTGCATAAGTGTTCCAGTTTCTCTACATCCTCTCTGACATTTGTAGTTTACCGTTTGTTTAATAGCAGCCATTCTTATAAGCGTGAGGTAATTTCTCATTGTTGTCTTGATTTGGATTTCCCTTACAGGTAATGAAAATCAACATCTGTTCATGTACCTTATAGCCATTTGTACTTGTTCTTTGAAAAAGTGTCTATTCATATCCTTTGCCCATTTTATAATTAGGTTGGTTGTTCTTTTGTTGTTGAGCTTTATAATTTCTTTATGTACACAGGATAGCAAGCCTTTATCCAATATGCAGTTTCCAGAAATTTTCTCCCATTGAATTGGCTGCCTTTTCACCTTTTTGGCAGAGACCTTTAAGTCATAGAAGCTCTTGCTCTTAAGGAGTTCCCACTAACCTTTTTTTTTTTCTTTTGCTGCTTGTGTTTTAGGTGTAAAGTTTAAGAAGCTACCTCCTATTACTAGATCTTGAAGATGTTTCCCTAAATTTTCTTCAAAAGTTTTATGGTACTGGCTCTTATATTAAGGTCTTCAATCTATTTTGAATTAACTTTTTGTATGGGGTGTAAGATAGGGGTCCACTTTCATTCTTCTGGCTATTGATGTCCAATTCTCTTATGCCCATTTATTGAAAAGACTATCTGTCCCAGTTCAGTGGATTTGGGGGCCTTATAAAAGATCAATTGTCCATAGATTTGGTGGTCTATCTCTGCACTCTCAATTTAATTCCATTTGTCAATACTTCTGTCTTTGTGCAAGTACAGCAAAGTGTTTTGACCACTGTGGCATTATCATAAGCTTTAAAGTTAGGAAGTGTTAGTCCTCCCACTTTGTTCTTCTTTTTTTAGCTATTTGTGATATCTTTCCCTTCCCCATAAATTTGATAACTAGCTTTTCCAAGTCTTCAAAGTAGGTTGTTGGGTTTTTGATTGGTGTTACATTGAATCTGTAGATCAGTTTGGGTAGAGATGACATCTTAGTAACATTCAATCTTCTTGTTCATGAGTATGAAACATCTTTCCATCTATTTAGGTCATTTTAAAATTTCTTTTTTAGTGTTTTGTAGTTTTCTGTGTATGAGTCCTTGACATCCCTAGTTAAGCTTACTCCTAGATACCTGATTCTCTTGGTTGCTTCTTTGAGTGGAAGTTTTTCCTTAATTGTCTTCTCAGATAGGTCATTACTTGTGTATAGAAACATTATTGATATTTGTACAGTATAACTATATAGGATACACGATTATCCCGCTACTTTACTGAATTTATTAGCTCAGGTATTTTTGTCATAGATTTCTCAGGATTTTCTAAGTATAGGATCATGTCATCTGCAAATAATGAAAATTTTACTTCTTCCTTTCCAGTTTGGATGCCTTTTATTTCTTTGTCCTGCCTGATTGTTCTAGCTAGAACTTCTAGCACAATGTCGAATAATAATGGTGACAAGAGTGCATCGTAGTCACCATTGTTCCTGATCGTAGGGGGAAAGCTTTCAGTCTCTCTCCATTGAGTATGATAGTGACTATATTGAGTTAGTTATCTTCGAATCCTATATTTTGAAGTGTTTTTATCAGAAAAGGGTGTTGAATTTTGTCAAATGCTTTTTCAGCATCAATCGAGATGATCATGTGATTTTTCCCTTTTGATTTGTTAATGTGCTGTATTACATTAATTTATTATCTAGTGTTGAACCATCATACATTCCTGGCATAAACCCCTCTTTGTCATGGTGTATATTTCTTTTAATGTGTTGCTGGATTCAATTTGCTAATATTTTGTTGAGAATTTTTGCATCTATATTCATGAGAAAGATTGGCCTGTAGTTTTCCTTTCTTATAGCATCTTTACCCGGTTTAGATATTAAAACGATATTCATAAAATGTTTTAGGTAGATTGCCAGTTTGAATCTGTGGTGGACCCCGGAAAAGCCATGCCTTTAATCCTCATTCAGTATTGCTGGCTGGGAGCATTTTGATTGTTCCCATGGAGATGTGACACACCCAATTGTGGGTGGTAACTTTTAAGGAGATAGCTTCCATGGAGTTGTGACTCCACCCATTAAACCTTTGAAAGAGGAAGAATGTTGGAGAGAGTCCCTTTTTGTGAATGATGAGAATTAGAGCCCATGCAACTGGAGACCTTTAGAGATAAAGAAGGAATATGTCCTTGGGAGAACTTCATGGAACAAGAGGCCTGGATAAAGCTGTCACACATTGCCATGTTTGCCATGTGCCTTCTCAGTTGAGAGAGGAACACTGATCTTCATCAGCCTTCTTGAACCAAGGTATCTTTCCCTGATGCCTTAGATTAGACATTTCTATAGCCTTGCTTTAATTGGAACATGTTCTTGGCCTTAGAACTGTAAACTAGCACTTATTAAATTCCCCTTTTTAAAAGCTGTTCCATTTCTGGTATAGTGCATTCTGGCAGCTAGCAAACTAGAATAGATTTTGGTACTGGAGGAGTGGGGTGCTGCTGTGGTTTGCAAATACCAAACATGTTGGAATGGCTTTTTTAAGTGGATAAGTGGAAGATTCTGGAGGAGTTTGAGGAATTTGGTAGAGAAGACCTAGAATGCTTTAAAGAGACTGTTAGAAATGTAGACTCTAAAAATACCTCAGTGAGGCTGCAGGCAGACATGAGGCATGTGTTACTGCAAACTGGAAGGAGGGAGATCTTGTTTAAAAATGGCAGATAATCTGGCAAAACTGACTAGTGGCTTTGGCTGGAACGCTGATTTTAAAAGCCATGAACTTGGATATTTAGCAGAAGAGATTTCCAAATTAAATGTGGAAAGTGCAGCCTGGTTTCTCCTTGCAGCTTATAGTGAAATGTAACAGGAAAGAGATAACCTGAGAACTGAACCCTTGAGTACAAAGAAACCAGAAATTGATGTTCTGGAAGATTCTGGGCTTCCAGGAAGGGAGACCCCAGAGAATGGTGCCCCACATGTGGATTTGGCCAAATGTGGAACTGTCCACCATTTCAGAGAAAGCCAGGATTGGAGTGGAGTTACACAGAAAGGATTTGTGGAAATTCCTTATGTCTGATGTGCACAATCCAAGGTTACTGCATAGAAAGCCAACGAGAGTGTTGTAGGATCTGTATTAAGAGAACCAATGCCAGGTAGAACTGAGAGGGACAGAGAAGGAACACATTGGAGGAAAAATAATTTCAGAGGCAGAACCATGGAGGCTGAGCTCTGAAGTTAAGAAGACTCAAGTTATAAGAGTTGACCCACCCAAGCATGTGGAGAGGTGAATTTGCCCAAAAGGCAGAGGATGGGCTTTCCACTTTGTTGCACTGGAAGAGTGGTGCCACATCAGGCCTAGGAGAGAGAGAGTACAGCACATTCCTTGGGGATTGGGGAGATCCTAGCTGCCACCTCATGGTGGGGTTGAGCATGTGCCCTATGCTTGGAGAGGGTGGAGCTGAGAAAAAGGTGGTCTCTCCAGTATTCCTCAAGATTGCATTTAGAGAGAGGCAGGCCGTTGCAAAGGCCCTTGGAAAAGGTGAGACTGCCGCGTTTTAAAGCCCCAAAGATAAATGACTATCAGACTTTGAAATATAATGGAGTTTGCGCTGCAAGTTTTCGAAACTGCTTTGGTCTGGTGACCGCTGTGTGTGTTCCTTCCTCCCTATGGAAATGGGAATAAGTGTCCTTTGACTGTTCCTCCTTTGTATATTGGCAGCAGATAACTTGTTCTTAGTTTTATAGGTTCCGAGCCAGAGGAGAATTTTGCCTTAGGACAGACCATGCCTATAGCTGACTTTGATGAGATTTTGTACTTTGTTTTATATTTGTATTGTTACTGAAATGGTTTAAGGCTTTCTGATATTATTATGAAATGAATGTATTTTGCATTTGGAAAGAATATATCTTTTTTGGGTCCAAACGGTGGAATGTGCTGGTTTGAATCTGTGGTGGACCTCAGAAAAGCCTTGTCCTTTAATCCTCATTCAGTATTGCTGGCTGGGAGCATTTTAATTGTTCTCATGGAGATGTGACCCACCCAATTGTGGGTGTGCAGTGGTCTTTGAGAGGCCCTTTGTGCACTTGTGCAGAGCTCAGGGCGGCAGATCGGCATTGTGCTTGTGTGGGCTGGCAGGTTTGTGGCCTGGCTGTGCAGGTCAATGCTTGCCCAGAGCTGGGGGCTGCTGTTGGGGGCCATGCGCATGCAGAGATCTAGGAGGGCCGTAAACTGATGTACATGTGCCCAGAGCTCAGGAGGGGTAGGGTGGGGTTGCATGACTGTATGGGCTCGGGCCTGTGTAGCCTGGGTTTGGAGGTAAGCGCCCACAGCCTTTATGGTCGCCGCCTGCAGGGGCAGGGAGTGGGAGGTAGGGCTTGGGAGGGGTGGGGTGAGACTGCACTTTTGCAGGAGAGGTGGGTGGGCTGGGGCAGGTGTGCACACACTTGGGGTGGGGGTGTCGAGCCGGTGTGGGGCGGATAGGCACGTGGGGGCTTGGTGGGGTGGGAGTGCTTGAAGCACAGGGAGGAGGTGGGTGATGTGGTTCAGGTGCATGGGTATGGGATGAGTTGCGGGTCACAGGTCTGCACTGGTGAGGATGGCACATTCAAGGAAACCAGCTTGGTTTGCCTCCCAGTCCCCATCTCCCCATTTGGGCACTCCAGAAGGCTCCAGACTTCCGTGTTAGGCTGTTTGCTCCAGCTGGACGGTCTCCGGTTCTGTGCTTCTCAGTTCCTCAACTTTTGCAATCAGGGCCTCCCTATGTGGTGCCGAACTCTCTCCCAGGTCGCTTACATCCTGGAATCACCATCTCAGATGCCCTCCAGTCCCTACTCTAGCTATTCCTTGGAGTAGGAGTGAACTTGACCTATCCTATTCCGCTGTCTCTCCTGAACTCTAGATTGGCTTTTTATGTCTGTTGCACATTGCCTGGATAGATAATTTAAACAATCCAAACACAGGGAGCCCAGAATAAGAATGAGAACCTTTAATCCTGAATAGCTTAATGTAATATCTGGATACATCCCAGCGTGTATTAAGAGATAATCAAAAAGTATTGGCAAAGTCCCTTGAGAGATAGCAGAATAAATATGGAACTATTAAACTTTACCACCGGAAACCGTGGATATTGTGTTAAACATTAGGGACACCCAAATCAATAGCCCAGGCCTGGATCTTGAGGCTTGCTCTTGTGAAGCTTATATATATAGGGGAGAAGCTTAGCCTACCTATAGGTATGTCAGAGAGTCAGGTTCAGAGGACCTCTTTTGTCCTCTTTTGGCAGATATGGCCTCTCTCTCTCTAAGCCAAACTCTACAAATGTGACCATTGCCCTCCCCACTCTGTGGGACATGACATCCAGGGGCGAAAGTCTCCCTGGCAGCTTGGGATCAACAATGCCATCCTGACCAAAAGGAGGAAAAGGAGTGTAACAAATAAGGTATCAGTGGCTGAGAGAGTTTGAATAGGGTCGAGAGGCTACAGTGGAGATCACTCTTACACATACTTTAGTTAGACACTTTTACCTATCATTACTTGCCAAACCACAACCAAACCATTCCTGCCAATCCTAAAGACTATCTAGGGCATTATATAAGATACTACAAAGGTTCCATGTACTAGGGTAACTTTCCAGAAACCTACAATCTCCAGATGGGTCCTTGGACCAGATAAGTCCTGAAATGTAGAGGGGCAAGCCTCCAGAATATCAGCTGGTTGTACCCCCCCATCCCATATTATTGACAGACCCGAAAGGTCTAACATGAAAAAGTTAGAATGGGCATAACCCAGATACCCCTAAAGAGAGGGAGAAAGATCAAAGGTGATGGTAGAGTTATACAGAGAAGGTAGGGTTTAACAAATGAGTATGATTGCTGAATCATTATATTGATATTTCTTTTAGTCTCCAGTGTCTTAGAACAACTAGAAATAAAAACTTAAAATTCTGAAATTGTAACCCATACTCTGAAATCCATTCTACAACTTACTGCAATAGTGCACTTTGAAATTTATTGCTTTATTTTGTATATATGTTATTTTTCATGAAAAAGAAAAAAAAAGAGGAGTATAACAGAGAAAATAGGATTTAACAAATTGGTATGACTGCTGATCATTATACTGATATTTCTTTTGGTCTCCAGTGTCTTGGAGCACCTAGAAGAAAATACAAAAAATTGTGGAATTATAACCAATACCAAACTTTAAAATCTGTACTATAAACACTTATTAAAATGTACTTGGAAATTTATTGTTTTTTTGTATATATGTTTCACAGTTTACAAAAATGTTAAAAGAATTTTTAAAATGGCATAAAGAAAACTGGTTAAATTTAAAAAATTAATGTAAAAAATTTTTTGTACTATTATTTATTCTTTCTGATGTACAGTTCTGTAAGTTTTGACAAAGGCACATATTTGTGTGCCTGCTTCACAATGTCATATGTAATAATTCCATCAAACTAAAAATACCCTTATCCTCCCTCTTTATAGCCAACCCTCCCCACAACCCTCAATCCCTGGCATCCATTGATTTATTCTTTTATACAAATGTTTTTGCCTTTTCCACAGTATCATATCATAAGTGGAATTATATGATATGTTGCTTTTTGGGTCTGGCTTCTTTCACTTAGCAAAATTCATTTAACCTTCGATATTGTTGTAAGCATCAATCCTTTTAATTGCTCAATAGTATAATAAAGTAATATTACAATGTATGGATTACCACAGTTTGTTTATTCATTCACAGGTTGAAAGAAATTTAGGCTTTTCTAGTTTTGGTTGATTTTATTAGCGGTGTTATAGACATTTTCCTACTGGATTTTGTGTGAGCATACGTTTCTCTTGGGTAGGTATCTGGGAGTAGGATTGCCATGTCATATGGTAGGTGTGCCTCATTTTATAAGAAACTGCCAGGCTGTTTTCTAAAGTTGTACTATTTTTCTTTTCCACAAGAAATGTATGAGAATTTCAGTTGCTTTGCTATTGCTTTTATAAATTGAAATTTTTATCTAAATAATTGTAGATTTGCATGTAGTTGTAAGAACTCATACAGAGAGATCCTGTATACCCTTTACTCAATTTCCCCCATAGTAACATCTTGCAAAAACCACCTTAAAATATCACAACCAAGATATCAACAATGATGCAATCCAGTAGTCTCATTCAGATTTCCCCAGTTTTACTTGTGCTCATTTGTGTATGTATATATTTGTCTATACATTATTTTTAATCACATGTAGATTTGTATACCCAACACTGTAGGCAAGATACAGAATACTTCCATGACCATAAGGATTCCTTATTTTGCCCTTTTATAAGCATATCCGTCTCCCTCCATCTGCCCCTCATCCCATCCGTAACTCCTGATAACTACTATAATCTGTTCTCCATTTCTACAAATTTGTCATTTTAGGAATTTTATATATACAGCTCAACAATAAAAGACAAAAAACTCAATTAAAAATGAGTAAAGTATTTGCATGGACATTTCTCCAAAGAAGATAAACAAATGGCCTGTAGACAGGTGAAAAGAATCTTAAGATCATTAGCCAATAGGGAAATGCAAATCAAAACCATAATGAGATACCACTTCACACCCACTAGGATTGGTATAATAAGAAAATTAGAAATTAAAAAAATGTTGGTGACAATATGAAGAAATTGGAACCCATACATTGTTGGTGGGAATGTAAAATGGTGTAGCCAATGTGAAAGTTAAACATTGTTACCATAGGAATGGCAACTCGAATTCTAGGTGTGTGTAGTACTAGGTATTTAAAAACACAGGTCCACACAAAAACTTATACTTCAGTGTTCATAGCATTATTCATAATAGCCAAAAAGTAAGAACACTACAAATAATGAAATATTATTCAACCATAAAAAGGAATGAAGTTCTGATACATTACTACAGCATGGTGAACCTTGAAAACGTTATGCTAAGTGAAAAAAAGCCAGACACAAAGGCCACAGATTGTATGATTCCATTTATATAAAGTATCCACAATAGGCAAATCCATAGAGACCAAAAGAACTGTAATTCCCAGGGGTTGGGGAATAGGGGAATAGGAATGACTGCTAGTAAGTATGAGGTTTCTTTTTGGGATAATGAAAATATTCTAGAATTAGATAGTGGTGATGCTTGCCCAACCTTGTGAATATGCTAAAACCATTGAATTCTTCAGTTTAAAACAGTGAATTTTATGTATATAAATTATATCACCAGTTAAAAAAATGCCCTAAGAATATTATATGATGGGGTCAAGCATTATGTAACCTTTTGGGATTGGCTTTATTTAACTCAGCATACTACCCTGGAGATTCACTGCATGTACCAATATTTTGTACTTTTTTATTGTTAAGTAGTATTCCATGGTGTTCTAGTTTGCTAGCTGCCAGAATGCAATATACGAGCAACAGAATGGCTTTTAAAAAGAGGAATTTAATAAGTTGCTAGTTTGCAGTTCTAAGGCAGAGAAAATGTCCCAATTAAAGCAAGTCTATAGAAGTGTCCAATCTAAGGCATCCAAGGAAAGATACCTTGGTTCAAGAAGGCCAATGAAGTTCAGGGTTTCTTTCTCAAGTGGAAGGGCACATGGCAAACACAGTCAGAGTTTCTCCCTCATCTAGAAAGGCACATGGTGAACACGGTCAGGGTTCACATCTGGAAGGGCACATGGCGAGCATGGGGTCATCTGCTAGCTTCTCCTGGCTTCCTGTTTCATGAAGCTCCCTGGGAGGCATTTTCTTTCTTCATCTCCAAAGGCCGCTGGCTGGTGGACTCTGCTTCTTGTGGCTATGTCATTCTGCTCTACTCTTTCTGACTCTCCTCATTCTCCACAATGTTTCCTCTTTTATAGGACTCAAGAAACTTATCAAGACCCACCCGAATGGGTGGAGGCATGTTGTCACCTAATCAGCTTAATAACCACTCTTGATTAAATCACATCTCCAGGGAGATGATCTGATTACAGTTTCAAACATACAATATTGAATAGGGATTATTCTGCTTTTATGAAATGGGATTTAAATTAAAACATGGCTTTTCTAGGGGACATACATCCTTTCAGACCAGCACACATGGTATATATGTACCATAGTGTTTTTGACCATTTACCCATTGAAGGACATCTGGGATGTTTCTAGTTTTTTGCAGTTACAAATAAATCTGCTGTAAACATTCATTTATACGCTTTTGTATAAGCACAAGTATGCTGGTTTGAAAGGATGTATGTCCCCTAGAAAAGCCATGTTTTAATCTAAATCCCATTTCATAAAGGCAGAATAATCCCTATTCAATACTGTATGTTTGAAACTGTAATCAGATCATCTCCCTGGAGATGTGATTTAATCAAGAGTGGTTGTTAAGCTGGATTAGGTGATGACATGTCTCCACCCATTTGGGTGGATCTTGATAAGTTTCTGGAGCCCTATAAAAGACAGCACCACAAAGCAGAGAATCCACTAGCCAGTGACTTTTGGAGATGAAGAAGGAAAACACCTCCCAGGGAGCTTCATGAAACCGGAAGCCAGGAGAGAAAGCTAGCAGATGACACCATGCTCACCATGTACCCTTCCAGCTGAGAGAGAAGCTCTGACTGTGTTCGCCATGTGCCTTCTCACATGAAAGAAATCCTGAGGTTCATCAGCCTTCTTGAACCAAGGTATCTTTTCCTGGATGCCTTAGATTGGACTCTATAGACTTGTTTTAACTGGGACATTTTCTCGGCCTTAGAACCGTAAGCTAGCAACTTATTAAATTCCCCTTTTTAAAAGCTGTTCCATTTCTGGTATATTGCATTCCAGCAGCTAGCAAACTAGAGCAATAAGTTTTTATTTGTCTGGGATAACTGCTCAAGAGTTCAATTGCTGGGTTGTGTGGTAATTACATAATGGCTTTAAAATGAACTACCACACTGTTTTGTAGACTGGCTGTACCATTTTACATTTTCACCAGAAAAGTAGGAGCAATGCAGTTTCTCTGTGTTTTACCAACATTTGTTGCCACCTCTATTTTTTACTTTAGATGTCATGATATATTTGTAGTGATGTCTCATTGTGATTTAATATGCATTTGAATTTCCTTAATGGCTAATGATGTTGACCATCTTTTATGCCCTTATTTACTTTCTATATATTCTCTTTGGTGAAGTTTTAATGTCTTTTACCCATTTTCTAATTGGGTTGTTTGTTCATTCATTGTTAACTTTTGAGAGTTCTTTATGTATTCTACATGCAGATCATTTGTTAGATACGTGATTTGCAAATATTTTCTCCCAGTTTGTAGTTTGTCTTTTCATTTTCTCATTAGAATCTATTGGTGAGCAAAAGATTTCAGTTTTGATGGAGTTCAGTCTATCAGTTTTTTCCTCTATGGGTTTTGCATTTAGTGTCATATCTAAGTACTCATTGCCCAGATCCTAACGATTTTCTCCTGCTTTTCTCTAAAAGTCTTATGCTTTTACATTTACATTTAAGTCTGTGATCCATTTTGAGTTAATTTTTGTACAAGATGTGAGACTTAGATTGGGATTCTTTTTTCTTTCTTTTGTCCATGGCTGTCCTTTTGCTTCAGCACTATTTGCTGAAAGGCTGTTCTTCTGTACTGAATGCTTTTTCACTTTTGTTAAAACACAGTTGGGCATATTTGTATTTGGTCTACTTCTGGGCTCTGTGTCCTGTTCAATTATATATGTGTCTATCCCTCCATCAATACCACACAGTTGTGATTACTGTAGCTATTTAAGTCTTCAAAAACCAGGTGAGCAATTCCAGTTCCTTTGCTTTTCCATGTACATTTTAGAATAATTTTGTCTCTACAAATAATCCTGCTGAGATTTAGACTGAATATCAAGTTGGGGAAAATTGACATCTTAACTATGCTGAGGCTTCCAAACCTTGAACAAAGTATAACTCTCCATTTCATCTTCTTTGAATTTTTTTGTTAGTGCTTTGTACTTTTCAGGATAAAAAACCTGTACATGTTTTGTTAGTTTTACACTTAAGTATTTCATCTTTTGAGCATTTATAAATTGATTTAATTTAAATTTTGGTGTCCATGTGTTCATTGCTAGAATATAGATATACCATTAATTTTTAAATGTTTATCTTTTATCCTCTGACCTTACTGAACTCACTTATTAGTTTCAGGAGGTTTTTTGTAGATACCTTGGGATTTTCTACATAGTTAATCATGTCTTGTATTAATAAGGACAGTTTTAATTCTTCCTTTCTGGTCTGTATGCCTTTTATTTCCATTTTTTCTGAATTGCGCTTGGGGGAGAATATTTGGGGGTGATGAAAATATTTTGGAATTTGATATGAGTGCAGGTTGCAGAACACTGAATATACTAAATCGAACTGAGGTGTACATTTTTAAATGGCTAATTTTATGTTGTGTGAATTTCACGTAAGTGAAAAAATAAAAAATATGAACAAGAATAATGAGAATGAAATTCCTTGTTTCTGTACTCAGGGGGAGAACATTAATCTTTTCCTGTTATGTGTAATGGTAATTGTAGGTTTTTTGTAGATGTTCTTTATTTAGTTGAGGAAGTACCTTCTATTCCTATTTTTATGAGGTTTCTTTAATCATGAAAGGGTGTTGAGTTTTGTCAGTTGTTTTTCCTACATCTATTATTAAGATCATGTGCCATTTCTTCTTTAGCCTATTAATATGGTAGATTGCATTGATTTAATTTTGGGTATTGAACCATCCATGCATCCCTGGAAGAAATCCCATTTTTTACTAAAGTGTATACTTTTATATAAGGTGAATTCTGTTTGCTGATATTTCATTAAGGATTTTTATGCTCGTATTCTTGTGGAATATTAGTAGTTCTCTTTTTAAAAACTGGTATCAGGATAATACTAGCTTCAGGAAAGTGTTACCTCCTCTTCTATTTTCTGGAAGAGATTGTGTAGAATTGATATTAAGTCTTCTTTAAACATTTGATAGAACTCTCCAGTGAAGCTGGGCATGGAGATTTAATTTTGGAGGTTTTATGATTATGAATTCATTCAATTTCCTTAATAGTTGTATGGCTATTTAAATAATTTATTTCATACTGAGTGAGTTTTGGTAGCTTGTGTTTCTCAAGGAAGTGATCCATTTTGTCTAAGCTGTCAAATTTATACAGGTAGAATTGTTCATAGTATTCACTTATCCTTTTATTTCTGCAGGTTCTTTGGTGATATCTTGTGTTTTTGGCAATTTATTCTTTGTCGTTTTTTTGTCAGTTTTTAAAAGAGGTTTGTTAGTTTTATTGAGTTTTTAAAAGATTAATCAGTTTTTTTCTGTATTGTTTTTCTGTCACAGTTTCAATGATTTCTGCCCACATCTTGATTATTTCCTTCCATTCCTTTGTTTGGGGCTTATTTTGCTCCTCCTTTTACAAGGCCTTGAGGTGGGCCTTGGATTATTAATTTGAAACTTTACTACATGCTTGCATTTAGTGCTGTAAATTTCCCTTTCAAGACTGCTTTAGTTGCATTTCATGAATTTTGATATATCTTATTTTCTTCTTCATTAGCTACAATTTATTTTTTAATTCCCCTTGAAACTTCCTATTTGACCATGTATGGTTTAGAAGTGTGTTGTTTAGTTTCCTAATGTCCAGAGATTTATCTGTTATCTTTTTTTCCTGATTTCTAGTCTGATTCCATTATGGTCAGAGTATATGCTTCCTATGATTTCAGTTTTTAAAAGCTTGTTCTGTGAGCACTTGAAAAAAAAATGTGTGTTCTGAGCCTGTTGGGTGAAATAGTCTATAAATGTTCATTAGATCATGTGGGTTGAAGGTATTGTTGAGTTCTTCTATATTCTTGATAATTTTCTGTCTAGTTCTACGAATTGTTGAGAAAGGGTATTGAATTCTCTAATTGTAATTGTGGATTTTTCTATTTCTCCTTCAGTTATCAATTATTGCTTCACATATTTTGCAGCTCTGTTGATTGGTGCATACACATTTAGGATTGCTTTGTCTTTTTGGTGAATTGATCATTTTGTCATTATGCAATGTCCCACTTGAGTATAAATCTCCCTGGTAATGTGGAACAGAAATCCTGGAATGAGCCAGGACCTGGCATCATGGGATTGAGAAAGCCTTCTTGACAAAAGGGGGAAGAGAGAAGTGAAACAAAATAATGTTTCAGTGGCTGAGAGATTTCAAACAGAGTTGAGAGGTTATCCTGGAGGTTATTCTTATGCATTATATAGATATCTCCTTTTTATGGTGTATTGGAGTGGCTGGAGGGAAGTACCTGAAACTGTTAAGCTGTGTTTCAGTAGCCTTGATTCTTGAAGATGATTGTATAAAGATATAACTTTTACAGTGTAACTCTGCAATTGTGAAAACTTTGTGTCTGAAGCTCTTTTTATCCAGCTGTTCTAGTTTGCTAGTGGCCGGAATGCAATATACCAGAAGTGGAATGGCTTTTTAAAAGGGGAATTTAATAAGTTGCTAGTTTACAGTTCTAAGGCTGAGAAAATGTCCCAGTTAAAGCAAGTCTGTAGAAATGTCTAGTCTAAGGCATCCAGAGAAAGATACCTTGGTTCAAGAAGGCCAGTGAAGTTCAGGGTTTCTCTCTCAAGTGGAAGGGCACATGGCAAACACAATCAGAGTTTCTCTCTCATGTTGAAAGGCGCATGGTGAACACAGTCAGGGTTGCTCTCTCATCTGGAAGGGCACATGGCGAAAATGGCGTCATCTGCTAGCTTCTTCTCTTGGCTTCCTGTTTCATGAAGTCTTCTGTAGGCATTTTCCTTCTTCATCTCCGAAGGTCGCTGGCTGGTGGACTCTACTTCTTGTGAGTATGTCATTCTGCTCTGCTCTCTCTGAATTGCTTTCTTTCTCCAAAATGTTTCCCCTTTCATAGGACTCCAGAAAGTAATCAAGACCCACCCAAATGGGTGGAGACACGCCTCCAGCTAACGTAGTTTAACAACCACTCTTGATTAAATCACATCTCCAGGGAGATGATCTAATTACAGTTTCAAGCATTCAGTACTGAATAGGGATTAGAAGAAATGGCTGCCTTTATAAAATGGGGTTAGGATTAAAACATGGCTTTTCTAGGGTACATACATCATTTCAAACCAGCACACCAGGGTAGGAACAGATGAGTAAAAAAATAAAGATTAAAATAATAACTAATGGGGGCACAAAGGGTGTAAAATAAATTGGGTAGATGAAAATACTAGTGTTCAATAAGAAGGAGGGGTAAGGGGTATGGCATGTATGAGTTTTTTCTTTTTATTTCTTTTTTTTGGAGTGATGCAGATGTTTGAAGAAAATGATCATGGTGATGAATACACAACCATGTGATGATATTGTGAGCCATTGATTGTACACCATGTATGGAAAGTATGTGTGTGAAGATTTCTCAATAAAAATATATATTTTTAAATGTCCTTCTTTAAGTTGGGTAAGTTTCTTTGCCCTTACTTTCCTTTGATTAATGTTTGCGTGATACATCTTTTTTCCTCTTGCTTTCACCCTGCATTCCCAAATTTGAGAAACTTTCAACCATTATTTATTTGAGTACTTTTCAGCCTGTCTTCTTTCTCCTCTTTTTCTAGGAATCTGATAATGTGAATGTTAGATCATTTGTTATAGTCCCACAGTTTCCTTTGCCTATCCTCTTTTTTTTTTTTCATTTTGTTTTCTTTGTTGTCCAGATTGGGCAGGTTATTTTTTATTGTGAAATATAATACAAAAAAGCAATAAATTTCCAAGTACATTTTAGCAAGTAGTTATAGAACAGATTTTAAAGTTGTTATGCATTACAGTTCCATGATTTTTTGTTTTTTTTCTTCTAGCTGCTCCGAGACACTGGAGACCAAAAGACATATCAGTATAATCATTCAGTAGTCATATTCATTTGTTAAATCCTATCTTCTCTGTTATACTCCTTCTCTTTTTTCCCCTTTTGTGATAAATAACCTATATACAAAAAAGCAATAAATTTCAAAGTACATTGCAACAATTAGTTGTAGAACAGATTTCAGAGTTTGGTGTGGTTACAATTCCACAATTTTAGGTTTTTACTTCTAACTGCTCTAAGGTACTGGAGGTTAAAAGAAATAGCAATATAATTCAGCAATCATACTCATTTGTTAAACTCTACCTTCTCTGTATAATTCCACCATCACCTTTAGGTGTGTTTTGGGCTATGCCCATTCTATCTTTTTTCATGTTGGGAGGGGCTGTCAATAATATGGGTTGGGGGGATGGAACCAGTTGATGTTCTAGAGAGTCTGGCCCCTCTGCATTTCAGGACTTATCTTGTCCAAGGACCCATCTGGAGGTTGTAGGTTTCTGGAAAGTTATCCTAGTGCATGGAACCTTTGTAGACTCTTATTTAATGCCTGAGTGTTCTTTAGGATTGGCAGGAATGGTTTTGGTTGTGGTTTGGCAAGTTATGGTAGGTAGCAATGTCTAACTGAAGCTTGCAAAAGAGTGACCTTGGCTCTATTTGAACTCTCTTAGCCACTGGTACCTTATTTGTTATACTTCTTTCCCCTCTTTTGTTCAGGATGGCATTGCTGATCCTATGGTGCCAGGGCCAGGCTCATCTAGATTGGGCAGTTTTTACTGTGTTATTTTTCAGTTTAGTGATTCTTTTGCTCCCCCTCACGTCCCACCCCCACCCCCCATCCCTCAGTTCTGAAGTTAGGTTCATCCATTGAGCTTTTAATTTTCATTATTATATTTTTCAATTCTAAAATTTCCATTTGTTTCTTCTTTGTGTTTTTCTGTTTATTTCCTGAGACTTTTCTTTGCTGAAACTAAGTTCTCTCTGACTTCATCCTAATGAAGAGTGGGAGGAGTTCTTTGTCACTGCTGGATGGAGTTGGAAGTCCAGGCTCTCCATGTATTCTCCACTCACACTGTATGGGATACAGGGTCTTCACTACCAGATGGTATGCATGAAATGCCTGGCTCCCTACTTGGCCTCCTTTGAACACCCTCTTGGGAATATTTGGATGCCTCATTATAGCCTCATGAGGTCTCCAACCTGGTTATTGCATGTAAGGGTGAGGATGGGGCTAAAGTATTTTTTTTTTTCTGTGTTGTTTATCTGGAATAGGTGGTTATTATCTATTATTTAAATGTTTTCTAGTGCATTAGGTTGCCCTTTTCCTGTCTTGGCTAGAGAGAGCAGACTTTAGTTGGGGCTTTTTTTGTCTGTACACATTGGAATTTCTTAGTTGCAGTCTTCTTTAACTCCAAGTCTCAGATATGTGAGGGAAAAGGAAACTCACCATTGTGTCTTTCCTTGGGCCCTTTGTTCTCTAGCCAGTCTTCTGCCTCCTTCATTCTACTCCTTGGAGACTTATGTTTATTTTATATATGACAGCCTGGGTTTTTAGTTATTCTTAGCAGGATGAATAGGGAGAAGTATGTCTATTCTGTCTTCCCAGAAGTAGAAATTCTTTTAAGTCTCTTAATCTGGAATATTCCCCTATTTGTTTGTTGTTGTTTTTAATTATTGTCAGTAATTTGTAGAGGTATTCCCATAGAATGAGCCATGAATATATCTGATTGCTTCCTCCTGTTGTCATTTACCTTGTTTTCTATCTTTTTTGTTTCATGTAATATAGAAGTAGGAATAAAGGTGTAATTAGATTCAAGAATATTTCATAAATGATATGTGTTTCATATTATATCACACCAAGCAAAGCATGATGTCTGATTGTCTTAGTGAAGTTAATGTTGATCATTGGGTTAAGGTGATGACAATCTGAAGTCTTTACTGCAACCTAATTCTACCCCTTTCAACCAAGTATTGTGTGTAATACTCATAGGCTGTCTGTTTGAGTCACATCCTTATAGGTTATCTGATATACCTGAAAATAAATTTGGTATCTGTAGTAGTTAAGTTCAGGTGACAACTTGGCCAGTTGTTGGTGCCCAGTTGTCCTGTTGCTGTGGACTTAAACCAGCATGTGAAGTTCATCTCTGGTTGATTACTCTGTGTTCAGCTAAGGGGTGGGCCTTTCGCAATGAGTGGTGTTTAGTTGAATTAGCTGGAGGCTTAAAGAGAGAGGTCAGAAGAGAGCTCAGCGGCCTTGCACACCTGGGCTCAGAGCCAGCCAAGAACCTGCTCAGAGCCCACTCAGACCCAGATGGTTGGAGATACAAAAAGGAATTGCCTCAAGGAAAGCCATTTGAACCCAGAAGCTGGAGGGAAGGCCAGTGGACATTGCTGTGACAGTTTAGAAAGTCAGAGGAAAGCTAGCTGCCTTTCCTCTGAAGAACTGTAAATTTGTAACTAAATAAGTCCCCTTTATAAAAGACAGTCCATTTATGGTATATTGCATTCTGGCAGCATTAACAGACTGAAACAGTGTCATATGAAAATTACAGCTAGAGAGAGAGGGGAAAAGAAGTAACAGTGACCATCAGGGTTTCTTCAACTAAAGGCATATCTTTGCACTTTGGTTGTAAATTGTAAAAAGCACTTAAAAATAATCAAAAGTGCATTTAAAAAGTTTATGGAAAAAATAATCAAAAGTAATTTTCAGGTAGTTTTATATCTGGAAATTTTTATATCTTAAAATGATATTTTTGAATCATTCTACATGAATCAGCTGATCAATCTTAGTATCCCTAAAAGTGGGGAAACCAGAAATTTTGCCTCAAAAATGTGATGTATAAAGAAATACATAGCAAACGTATTAAGTATTTTTTTCCGAAATATAAACTTCTATTAAGCCTCTAGCTACTTCTACCATTTTCTAGGAAATAGAAAAAGAGAAACCAATTAAATGATATTTGGGGAAGCAATCAGTCAAATTTGGAATGTGGGACACTCTATGAGATATATGTATGTCCTAATTTCTACAACAAATCAAATGGCCTGAAAAAAGGGGGGTTGATAGAGAATAAACAAGACTTAAGAGAAGTAATAACCAAGTGTAATATGTGGACAATGTTTAGATCCTGACATGAAGAATCATCTGGGAAAAATCTTAGAGACGAGTGAAGAAACTTGAATATGGACAGAGTATTAGACATTACTGAGGAATTATTATTAATCTTGTTAGATGTATTAATTTTGCATTTATTACTTAATATAAAAAGAAATTATCAAGTAGAGATCCATACTGAATTGTTTCATAGTAATATGTTGATGTCTAAAGTTTATTTTTAAAAAACTCTAACAAAAAAAGGGAAAGAAAATGGGAAAAAATTGAATAAAGTGGGAGGGTAGAAAAAAACAGACTGACAATATATTGATAATTATTGGAGATGTGTGATGAGTTCCTGAGGGTGTTATTTTGCTTTTTTTATTATTGGTGATACTTGAAATTTTTGATAATAAAAATTTTGAAAAAGTATATTGAAATAAAGTTAAAATGTATTTTAAAATCAAACTTATTTTAATCTGAAGAATAAACAGGAATGTATTAAACAGTTATTTGATGAAGAAATTTACAATAGTACAATTTGAACTACTTTCAGCTTGGAAAACATATCTGCAAGACTCTCTGATGTTATAAAACATAAGTCAACCATTGTTCCTTTGGCACTTGCAGTTTTCTATTACAAATCAAATAAATTTATCCTTAATGAACGATTCTGGAGGAGAAATAAGTAAGCTATTTTTTTTTTAATTCAGGCAGAAGAAAACAAAAGGTTGAAGGAACTCCAGCTTGAACAAGAAGAAAAATTGGCTACACAGTTGGCAAAACTGAAACATGAAAGCTTAAAGGATGAAAAGATGAGACAACAAGTAAGAGAAAACAGGTATCTTGGTTTCTCTAAATTTCATTCATTTAATCTTCATCTTTAAACTCTCATGTAAGTTTTAACATCTGAGAGTAAACTTTTTTTGTTTATATCATTGAAGTTAGTTAGAATTTTGCCTGAAAATATTATTTGCTTTAAATCTTACAGATATTCATTTGAGGAAAGAAGTTATACTTATAGAAGTAAAGTTAATATTTAATGTGAAAAATAAAATTTAATGTATGCTCTTTCCTTTAATGTAATTTTAAAAATTACCTCTTATTATGAAAACTGGACTTGCTGAATCCCAGTCTTGGAAGAAGCTTGAGGTGTGATATCTAATTCTATACCCATAAATAAATTTCCTGCAGTATTTCTGGAAAGTGAGTTTTCAGCCTATGTTTCAGTACCTTTAGTAACTGCAGCAGGAACTTTTTTTGTTCATTCCCAATTTTAATCCTTTTTTTTCTTGGTGCTACATAATTAATTCTCCTAAAAATACGGAACTGTTAAACTTCTCCACCTGGAAAATTCCTGACAGTCTCTCAAGCATAGGGACTCCAGAGTTAATAGGACAAGCCCTCAATCTTTTTTTTTTTAACATTTTTTTCTTGTGAAATGTAACATATGCACAAGAGAGCAATAAATTTCAAAGCAAATTTTAACAAATAGTTTTAGAACATATTTTTCAAAGTATGGTAAGAGTTACAGTCTCACAATTTCAGGTATTTCCTTCTACTGGTCTAAGTCATTGGAGACTAAAAAGAAACATCAGTAAAATGATTCAGTAGTCATACTCATTTGTTAAATCCTATTTTCTCTGCTATAACTCCTCTTCCTCCTTTGATCCTTCTCTCAATCTTTAAGAATATTTGGGCAATGACCATTTTCGTGTTGAAAAGGGGTATCAACATTAGGGGGCAAGGGGATTTCAACTGGTTGATCTCCTCTTGGAGATAACTGGTAACTCTGGGTTTTAGGGTTTTTCTTGCATAGAAACAATCTAGAGGTAATAAGTTTCTGAAAAATAAACAAGTGAAACTTCTGTAGAATCTCAGATAGAGCCCTGGGTATTCTTTAGGGTTTTCAGGAATACTGCTGGTTGGGACTTGGTATACCATGGCAATTAGCAATATCTAACTGGAGCTTGCATAAGAGTAACCTCCGAAGTAGCTCTTGACTCTATTTAAAATCTTTTAGCCACTGACACCTTATTTTGTTACATTTCTTTTCCCCTATTTAGTCAGGTAGTCATCGTTGATCCCACAGTGCCAAGGGCAGGCTCATCCCTGGGAGCCTGTTCCATGTTGCCAGGGAGACTTACATCCCTGAACATCATGTCCCACGTAGGGGGATGTTATGTCCCCTTACATAGGCTTAGCTTCTCTGTTACAGAAATAAGTTTCATAAGAGGAAAACTTAAGATCAAGGGCTTAGCCTATTAACTGGGAGTCCCTAATGTTTGGGAGAGTATTGGGGATTTCCCAGGTTGGAAAGATTAATAGTTGCATATTTTTTCTCCAGTCCTTCACGGGACTTTGTCAGTATTTTTTAATTATCTGCCCAACATACTCTGGAATGTATCCTGGTATTTCATTAAGCTATACTGAATTGACCTTGCTCCCAATTCTGGGTTTCTTGTGTTTAGGTTGTTGAACTGAATTGGCCAGACAGGTCGAGTTGGGTTGTATGTTACAGAAAATTTAAGTTTTAGACAAAATAAGTCTTTCTTCTTTGGTCTCATACAGAAATGAAGTTCTAAATACAGACAATATCATCCTTTACCCTGTATTCTGATTTACCTTAGTCCCAACAAGATCGGATTTACTCTTATCTCTAATTAAAGCCCTATGTCTTTTTTTTTTTGGCTTCTTTAACAGTTGCTAGATGTAGAAATGCTGACTTTCCAAGCTGTAGAACTCCAATGCTGAGTCTGAGGTGTCACACAGGTACCCAAAGTTCCTGGAAAATACCAGGTTATACACACATACCACAGCACCTCAGAATTTAGAAATAGCTCTTAGTGCTTAGGAATAAAATGTAACTGCTGTGTGAGTTTACAGTCTAGGCCCCATTTTTCTTATAAGTATTTTTTAAAAGAGACCATGCAGTATTTATCCTTTTGTTTCTGACTTATTTTGCTCAGTATAATGTCCTCATGGTTCATTCACTTTGCATGCCTTATGACTTTGTTCCTTTCTGTAGCTGCACAATTTCCATGATATATATATATATATATATATATATATATATATATATATATATATATACACACACACACCACAGTTCGCCCTTTTGCTTCTCATTCAGTTTTATCCTTTGACTACCTCTATCCATCGGGTATCATGAGTAATGTCACCATAAACATCCGTGTGCAAATGTCTGTTTAAGTCCCTGCTTTCAGTTCTTTCCAAAATATTCCCAGTAACAGGATTGCCTACTCATATGATGACTCTGTTTAGCCTCCTGTAGATCCACTAAATTATTCTCTGAAGGGGCTGCCCAATTCTTCCACCCTTCCAACACTGAATAGATATACCTCTTTCTCCACATTTTCTGTAGCACTTGAATCTTTCTGTTTATTTATTTATTTTGAATCTCCAGATTTTATTGAGATATATTCATATAGCATATATTCTATTGCAGATAAACAGTCAATGTCTGACAGTTTCCTCGTTTAGTTGTACAATCATCATCCATCTCAATTTTAGATAATTTTCATTGCTCCAAAAAAGAAAAATAACAGATATACACACCCATAACAAAGAGAAAATCCAAAACTCCCTGTGCCAGTTTGAAACTATTATATACCCCAGAAAAGCTATGTTTTAATCCTGACCAATCTTGAGGGAACAGACCTATTGTTTAAGGTGGGTAACTTTGATTGGATTGTTTCCATGGAGAAGTGACACACCCAGTTGTGGGTGTGACCTTTTGGTTAGATTACTTCCATGGAGCTGTGACACGCCTGATTGTGGGTGTAGCCTTTTGATTAAATGGAGATGTAACTCCATCCATTCAAGGTGGGTGTTGATTAGTTTACTAGAGTCCTTTAAAAGGGATAACCTCTAGGAGAAACCTCAGATCCAGATGCTTGGAGAACAGTTGCTTCAGAGCTGACAGAGACACAGATGTTTGGAGATGCTTGGAGTGCCAACAGAGAAAACAAATGCCTAGACATAGGCAGAACCCAGCAGATGTTGCCTTGTACCTTCCCATGAGATACTAAGCAAACCAGAACATGTAGAGAGCCAGGGGAAACCCAGAGATGAAAACCAGCCCTGGAGAAGCTAGTGAGGAACCCTCATAAGAACAGAGGCAGAAAGCAACAGAGCCCAAGAGCAAGGAACCAGCAGATGCCAGCCACATGCCTTCCCAGCTGACAGAAGTGTTGTGGATGGCATCAGCCTTTCTTGTAACCTCTTGCTGGTGCCTTAATTTGGACATTTTCATGTCTTAAGAATTGTAAACCTGCAACTGAATAAATTCCCCCTTTTATAAGTTGTTCCATTTCTGGTATATTGCTTTTCAGCGGCTTTGGCAAACCAGATACTCCCCTTAATTCTTAACTCCCTCTAGTTATTTACCTCTAATATTGTTGTGATACTAGTGATGTATTTTCTTTTGCACATTTCAAAACTCTCCCTTATCCTTTGCATTCAATACATGATTAGAACATGATACAGTGTATTTTTCTTCATATTTATTCTGTTTGGGATTCTTTGGGCTTCTTGGATGTACATATTAGCATCTTTTGCTAGGTTTGGGAAGTTCTCTGCCATTATTTCTTTGAATATTCTGGAATGCAATATACCAGAAATGGAGTGGCTTTTAAAAAGGGGAATTTATTAAGTTGCAAGTTTACAGTTCTAAGGTTGTGAAAATGTCCAAATTAAGGTATCCAGGGAAAGATACCTTGGCTCAAGAAGTCCAGTGATGTTCTGGGTTTTTCTCAGCTGGAAAGCCACATGGCGACATCTGCTAGCTCTCTCTCCAGGCTCCTTCAGTGGCTTCCCCAGGGGCATTTTACTTCTGCATCTCTGAAGGTCTCTGGCTTTGTAGGCTCTGTCGACTCTTTCCAAAATGGTTCCCTTTTAAAGGGCTCTACTAAGCAACCCCACTTTGAATGGGTGGAGACACATCTCCATGGAAACCATAATCTAAAATTACCACCCACAACTGTGTGGGTCACATCTCCATGGAAACAATAAAAAAGATCCCACCTAGCAATATTGGATGAGAATTAAAGGACATGGCTTTTTGGGGTACACAACAGATTCATACTGGCACACATGGTGTATTTTTCTTCATATTTATTCTGTTTGGGATTCTCTGGGCTTCCTGGATGTTCATATTAACATCTTTTGCTAGGTTTGGGAAGTTCTCTGCTATTGTTTCTTTGAATATTCTGTTTTCCTCTTTCATTCTCCTCCTTGTGAGACTCCCATAAATGTGTATATTGGTGTGCTTGATTGTGTCCCATAGCGCTTAGGCTGTTTTCACTTTTACAATTTCTTTTTCCTTTCTGCTCCTCGGCCTGACTCATTTCAAGAGTCTTGTCTTTGAGTTCACTCATTCTTTCTTTTGCCAGCCCCAATCAGCTCTTGAAATTCTCCTGGGAATTTTTCATTTCAGTTATTGTGATCATCAACTCTAGATGTTCTGTATAGTTCTTTTTAAAAATTTCTATCTTTACTAAGCTTCTCGTATTGATCTTTGTTTTCCTAATAGCCTTTATTTCTTTCTCTGTATTTTCCTTCATTTCCTTGAGCATTTTTAAAGGCTTTGGTATTGTTCATATCCTGGTCTTTGTTGTTGTATTCTGGATTTCTGTCCTCTTCCTTTGGATAGGCCATAATTTCCTGTTTCATTGTTTGTCTTGTACCCTTTTGCTGTTGTATATTTTGACATTTTAATATGTTAAATCTGGGATTTATTCCTGAGGTGTCTGTTTCCT
This sequence comes from Myrmecophaga tridactyla, assembly GCA_004026745.1. Taxonomy (NCBI): domain Eukaryota; kingdom Metazoa; phylum Chordata; class Mammalia; order Pilosa; family Myrmecophagidae; genus Myrmecophaga; species Myrmecophaga tridactyla. Next base: position 42,900 of record PVIY010006916.1, read on the forward strand.
GATTTTATAATCACCTGGTGATAAGACAGAAATTCTCTTGCGCTTCAGCCCTCCTATCATTTGCCCAAGGCAAAAGCAGTGTGCTGGGGTTTCCCATTTCCCCTGTTTACAGGAATTTGGCTGTTCCCTCTTTTTCACAGTAAATAGACTTCCTTTACCTGGATGTTTGTAGCTGGCAAGCTACAAACAAATTCTGGAAGGAGGGGCACATTGGAGAGGACTCTCCCTAGTCAGTCTTCCCCAGCTGAACCATGGCCAGGGACCCATGTATGGGGTACAGACCTGGGTCAAAGTGCCCTGGGGAGGGGATCAGGAAAGGTGCCAGGAGCTTCTTCCATGACTCCCCAAAGCTGAGCTTCTTCACCTATCCAACAAATGAAGCCCTTCTACTAACTGTCCCCTGCAGCCCTGAGGGAGCATAGCATCTTTGTCTCCTTTGCCGCTGTGTTTGTCTGGGACAGGTTGAAACAACAGCTGCTGCTGTCTTTGTCGGGAGTGGTTTGAAACAATGACCATCCTCAGAGCCAGGCCCCAGTTATCCAAAGCCACTAATCAAAAGCCATTATCATTGATTGGCTGTGTCCACCCCTGGTCTTGGGGAAGATGATTTTTATGTCCCTTTTTGTCGTCATTGAGGTAGCTAGGGTGGAACATCATGGTGGCCTGCTGCAAGAATGGAGGATGGATCCTGGCAGCCGCCATGCAGAAAGAGCAGTTTACTATTACTTTACGTAGTTTATCAGCCTCTCCCTTCCACTCTTCCCTGGATACTGTACGGTGTTCTTCTGGCCTCCAAAGTTCCAAAACAGTTGTTTCAGACAGTTCTTGCCTGTTTAATAGTTGTTCTGGTGTAAGGATTGAGTCCTAGAGCTCCCTACTCCATCATCTTCCTACAATCCTAGAATATAATTCTTAATACTGCCTAAGATCTAATTTCTTCTTAGGGATGATCATGCCACACTGTTGATTAAAACTTAGGGGCAACTATATAACCATCCTGCACTTATGGTGCTGAATACACTGGAAATTTACTTTGGTAGCTGTTACAGTTTATCTTAATTGAGCAGAGCTTCTATAGAATCTTAGAGGATCCATGAAGAGCTTTAAGTGTTTATGAACCCTTCAAAATTTATATTTATATTTTTGACAAATATACCTTTGTATATTTTTCTGGATCCACAACTTTAATCAGATTCCGTTGTATCTTAGTTTGTCTTGTTGCTATGACACGTGCCACACAGTGGATTGGCTTAAAAAACAGGCATCTTTGTTCATGGTTTCAGAGGCCAGAGATTCAAAATGAAGGCCTTGGCAAGACCATGCTTTTCTCCAGGGTTGATAGCATTCTGGTGATGGCTTGCTGGCAATCCTTGTGGTTCCTTGGCTTGAATTTCTGCCTCCTTTCACATGGCATTGTCCTCTTCTCTCTGCCTCTGTGATTCTAGATTTTCTTTATAAGGCCTCCAATATTCCAAATTAGGGCCTATCCTCATTCATTTGGGCCACATCTTAACCAAAAATATCATCTTCAAGAGGTCCTGTTTACAATGAGTTCACACCCACAGGGACATGAATTAACATGAAGATGTGTCATTAGAGTACCTAAATCAACCTACCATGTCAAATGATTCTTAAACCCTAAGAAAAGCTTTAAAATTACTGCTAAAGTCTAAATATTGTTCTAGTCTCAAAATATTTTTGGACCCTAATTCTCCATTAATTATTAGGTATCATTCATAGTTATATGTCATCTGAACAAATAATATTATATCACTTTTTTTTGTCTATTTCATTGATAGAGGAATTAAATAGGGGACTCTTACCTTCTGCCAACCACAGAATAGGTGATTCAGATAAATGTTCCTTCTGAGGACAAAAAATCTCGAAAACACTGAAAATAAATATAAACATTAGCAAGCTACTAAGACAGTGAGGAATGTAGGTCCAAGATTTGGGAGGGGGAAGGAAACCAGAATGGTGAGCATTGCATTTGTAGTGACATTTCCCATAGAGGTTTCTGCTGATTTCAAAAGTATGGCTGAGATTAAAGAAGCCAAGCAGAGCTAAGCATATGGGAAGGTGTTCACCATCATTTTAAAAGCTACTTAAGATTTGTATACTTCACTGTATGTTCTATATCAGTATTACAATTAGATTTTATTAGATTAGACACAAATGAAGAGATAATTTGTGAACTGGAAGATAGGTCAGTGGATAATATTCAGAAAAAGTACATAGAAAAAGAGGATAAAAAATATAGAAGAAAGCTTAACAGAGATATGGGCTATGGTGGAAAGTTCTAACACATGTATGATTTTAGGCCTGGTAGTAGAGGTGAAACAAAATGATGCAGACATAGTGTTTGAAGAGATAATGGCCAAGAATTTTAAAAAATAATCAAAGGCATAAAGCTATAGATTCAAAAGCAGTAAATAATGAAAACCATACCTGTAGTCATCCTAGTCAAAATTCTGAAATCCAGCAATAGAAAAAATCATAAAAGAAGCCAGACAAAAAAGATATATTCCCTTCAAAGGAGAGACAATAAGACCACAGCTGACTTTCGAACAGAACCAAGGGAAACCAGAAGACAGTGGATTTAAAGGGCTGACAGAAAATAACCCATCTAGAATACTGTATCTTGTGAAAATTTTCTTCAAAACTGAAGGCAAAGTCATTTATTTCAGTACTTTTTCATTTAGAGTATGCTCAAAGATTTTTTAAAAATTTTGTGCATAAAGCCATGGCAAAATTTTGACTGACATACAAAAAAGGACCATTTTTCAAATCAGTGTATTCATCTGCAAATTGCAAGGAAACATTTACTGCAGAGCTTAAAAGCTGTCCTAAGTAATTAAAAATCCTTAGATTAGTCTGTTTAAATTGAAAATCAATTAATATTTTAAACCCATGATAAATTAAAGATCAATGAAATTAATTTTGAAAATCTTTGCTTGAGTTCAGAAATCATGAATCTTGTTAATTGATTTTGAACACATGATTTTAAAATTCAAGCAAATATTTCAGCAACAATTTCATTTCCATCATTGCTTTTAACAATGATGAGGTGAGAAACTCAGTGCCTATTTATAGAAATTCTGTTTTATTTATGGTAGTATTAATAACTAATAATTACACAATTAACTATAGTACATAATTAATAACTGTTTATTACATAGTTAACACATAGCTTTATGGAAGCAAAAAAATTAAGTACCTCATATATAATTTGCATTTAAATGCAACCAAAAGAGAGTTTAAAAGAGACAGTCACTTTTCCTTTATTTTCCCAGATATCATATTTCAGACTGATAATCAAGCTGTTAACTTATAAAGTAGATGTGATAAATAAAGATATGAACATAAAATAGACATTTTCACCTACCCACCAACCCACATACACAAAACCAGAGGATTGATCACTGGACTGAGTTGAATAACATCCTCCCCAAATTCATGACTACCCAGAACCTCCGAATATGACCCTACTTGAAAATAGTCTTCACAGATGAAATTAATTAAGCATAATGGATTTTTGTAGCCCCTAAATTCAATGACTAATGTCCTTATAAGAAGTCAATGTGAAGATATACAGACACAAGGAAGCAGACCATGTGATGGCAAAGGCAGAAATTAGAGTGAGGCACCTAAAACCAAACAATATCAAAGATTTTCAGCAACAGCCAGAAGTTAGGAGAGGGGCATGGAACAGATTCTTTTCTAGAGGCTTTAGAGGGAGCATGGCCCTGTCAACACCTTGGTTTCAGATTTCTAGCTTCCAAAACTGAGAATAATTTCTGTTGCATTAAGCCACCTAGTTTGTGACACTTTGTTATGGTAGCCCTATGAAACTAATACAATCACCAGTCATCTTGCATTAAAAGAAGTACTAGAAGTTGTTCTTTAGGTAGGTGGAAAATGGTCCCAAATTTTCTGCAGGTTGCAGAACTGCAGGCAATAGTGAAGAGTGATGGAATTAGTAAATATGTAGTAAATTCAAGTGAAATTTGAATCTTTAAAACATTTATTATAATGTTTTGGTTGTTAAAATATGTAAAGAATAAAAATATAACAAAAATGTAGGCAAAAGTGAGACGAAGTGAATAAATTGAGTTAAAGTAAAGGATGCTTCAATTGTAGTAAGTAATAATGAACTAATTTTATTAGACTTAAAATACATCAAAGAAACATGTTATCACAATCATAAAAGTTTAGAAAAGAATATGTAATTTACAAATCAGTAGAGGAGAAAATATGGTAAGAAATAATGACTGCAAGAAGAGGCTGTACACAGAAGAGTTAACATATCAGACCTGAGACTGCTATGCTTACAACATCCTACTTGTGTATCTAGGAAGATGACTGAATAGGGTAGAGTGAGTTTAGCTCTGCTCCAAGGAAAAGTTAGAGAAGGGACGGGCAGGCGACTGAGATGGCAATTCAAGAGTGCAACTGACCTAGGAGAGACTTCTGCACCACATAGGGTGGCCCTGGTTGCAGGAGCTGAGGAGCTGAAAAGCAGAAAACTGGAGCCTAATGTGGAAGCTTGGAGCCCATGGACAGGGAGCTGGGGACTAGGAAGTAAGCCAAGCCACATTCCTTGAACATCCTACCCTCACCAGTGCAGCCCCATGACCCACGACTCACCCCACACCTCACACACCTGAACCCTGTCACCTGCCCCCACTCTACTTGCTCCAAGTGCCCCCACCCCACCAACCCCTATTGCACACCCTCACCCGAAGTGCAGCCCAACCCACCTCTCCTGTAACCCTTCTGAGCACTACCTCCCCCTCCCAGCTCCCTGCAGGCTGTCATCAACTCACAAAGGCTGCAGGCACAAACCTCCATATCCAAGCTACACCCGCCCTCCATCCATAGTGTCATACAGCCTCACCCCCTGCTGCCCCTCACCCCCTGCCGCCCTGCCCCACCCCCCCGGTCTCTATGCATGAGTTTACTACACTCCTAGACCAGCGCAGGTGCTCAGCCGCCAATCACACCCTTCAGCTTGGGGAGCATCAGTTTATGGCACTCCTAGAACTGCGCATGCATATAGGTCTCAGTCACTCTACCCAGCTCTAAGAAAGCGCTGATCTGCACAGCCAGGTCACGTCCGCCCCAGCCCATGAACGCAAACCACCGACATGTTGCAAAGCTCTTTGCATGTTCACAAAGGTCCCTGAACCTTAGACCAGGGCACCCCAGGGTTACGACCCCGAGACCTGTGCACCCACACAGCTGCGTCCTCCCTGGCTGCTGGGTGTCCATGTTCACAAGCACCAGCATAACATCCCCAACCTGTGCCTATACCTGTGCTGCAATACATCACCGCACGGTTGTCCCTTATCCTGTATCCTGCATCCTGCTACACGCCCACCCTGCAAACACAAGGCTTTAGACTACTGAAGGAAATCAACTCCCAAAATAAATCAATCAAAATATTTACATGCTATGAAAACAGCAGAACATCACTTAACCTGTCACAGTGCATACAGCTATAGCCCAGCCTAACGGCCAAAATAAAGCACCAGAGGGGACACAGACATTGCAACAACTAGTTATAAGATGTTCATATAACTCTGCTTAATAAATTAAGTGGGATAGTTAATGATATAAAGGAGATCAAGAAGACAATAGAGGAGCATAAAGAGGAATTTGAAAGAATAAATAGAAAAATAGCAGATATTACAGATTAAAGACTGACCAAATAAAAAACATACTAGAGGCACACAACAGCAGATTTGAGGAGACAGAAGAAAGAATAAATAATCTAGAGGGCAGGATACCTGATTTTGAGCAGTCAAAACAGCAAATGGCAAAAAAGATGGAAAGATTTGAATTGGATCTCAGGGAAGTGATAGACAAAACAAAGTGCACAAATATAAGGATCATTGGTGTTCCAGAAGGAGAAGAGAGGACTACAGGGCTAGGAAGAGTACTTAAGGATATAATGGGGGAAGTCTTCCCAACTCTTATAAAGGACATAAAATACACAAGTCAAAGAAGCCCAACGAACTCCAAACAGAATGAATCCAAATAGGCCTTCCCCAAGACATATACTGATCAGTCTGCCAGATGTTGAAGAGAAGCAGAAAATCCTGAAAGTGGTGAGAGAAAAACAATCTACTATGAACAGGGGAAACCACATAAGACTAAGTTCAGTCTACTCAACTGGCACCATGGAGGCAAGAAGGCAGTAGTATGATATATTTAAGATCCTGAAAGAGAAAGACTTCCAGCTAAGAATTCTGTACCCAGCCAAACTGTCCTTCAAAACTGAGGGAACGATTAAAATTTTCACAGAAAAACAAATCCTGAAAGAATGTGTCAACAAGAAAACGGCCCTACAAGAAACACTAAAGGGAGGTCTGCCAGTTGAAAAAAAAAGAAGAAGAAGGAGACGAAGTGTGGAGGAGGGTACAGAATTGAAGAGTACCAGTAAGGGTAACTTAAAGGATAAAAAGAGAAAGAGGGAAAAGAATATGTAGATCTGACAAATAAAATAAAAACATAAGATGGTGGATTCAAGAAATACATTTTCAGTAATAATTTTGAATGTTAATAGACTAAAGATACCAGTTTAAAGGTACAGATTGGCAGAATGGATTAGGAAATATAATCCAGCTATATGCTGCTTACAAGAGACTCACCTTAGACACAAGGATACAAATAGATTGAAAGTGAGAGAATGGAAAAAGATGTTCCATGCAAGTTGTACCAAAAGAAAGCAGGAGTAGCTTTACTAAATTGGACAAAATGGACTTTAAATGCAAAGACATCATAAGAAACAAGGAAGGACACTATATATTAATAAAAGGGACAATTCACCAAGAAGATATAACAGTGATAAATGTATATGCTCCAATCAAGGAGTTCCAAAGTACCTGAGACAGACATTGGCAAAATCGAAGGGAGCGATAGATGTTTCAACAATAATAGTACGAGACTTTAATACACCACTCTCCTCTACAGATAGAACAATGAGACAGAAGATCAACAAGGAAGCAGAGAAGTTAAACAACTTGATAAATGAATTAGACCTAACGGACACATATAGATCATTGCACCTGAAAACACAAGGATATGCATTCTTCTCTAGAGCTCATGCAACATTGTTCAGGATAGATCATAGCTTGGGCACAAAACTGGTCTTTATACATTTTAAAACATTCAAGTTATCCAAAGCACTTTCTCTGATCACAGTGGAATGATGCTGAATCTCAGTACCCACCAAAGAATGAGAACATTCACAAATATATGGAGATTAAATAACACACTCTTAAACAACCAGTGGGTCAAAGAAGAAATCGCTAGAGAAAGCAGTAGCTATCGGGAGGCAAATGAAAATGAGAATACAACTTATCAGAACTCATGGGATGTGGCAAAGGCTGTGCTGAGAGGGAAATTTGTTGCCCTAAATGTTTATATTAAAAAACAAGGAGCAAAAGTCAAGGACTTAACAGCTTAAGTGGAAGAACTTGAGAAAACAGCAAACTAACCCCAAAGCAAATAGAAGAAGAGAAATAACAAAGATTAAAGCAGAGATAAAGGAATGGGAGAACAAAAGAACAATAGAAAGAGTCAGTAAAACCAAAAGTTGGTTCTTTGAGAAAATCAATAAAACTGATGGGCCACTAGCAAGACTGACAAAGAAAAAAAGAGAGAGGATGGAATTAAACAAAATCAGAAATGAGAAGCGGTGTGTTGCCACAGACCCTGAAGAAATAAAAGAAATCATAAGAGGATACTATGAACAACTATATGCCAACGAACTAGACAACTTAAATGAAATGGACAAATTCCTGGAAACATACAGACAAGCTACACTGACTCAGGAAGAATTAGAAGATCTCAACAAACCAATTGCAAGTAAAGAGATTTAATCAGCCATCAAAAATCTTCCTACAAAGTAAAGGCCAGGGCTAGATGGCTTCACAGGGAAATTAACAAACATTCCAAAAAGAACTAACACTGATCCTGCTAAAAATTTTCTAAATAATTGAGGAGGAAGGAACTCTTAACTCATTTTATGAAGCTAATATCATTTTAATACCAAAACTGGGTAAAGATGCTGTAAGAAAGGAAACCTACAGGCCAATCTTCCTCAGATATAAAAATTCTCAACAAAATATTAGCAAATCGAATCCAGCAGCAACACATAAAAAGAAATATACAGCATGACCAAGTGGGGTTTATACCAGGAATATATGGATGTTTCAACACTAGATAATCAATTAATGTAATACAGCACATTAACAGATCAAAAGGGAAAAATCACATGATCATCTCAATTGATGCTGAAAAAGCTTTTGACAAAATTCAACATCCTTTTCTGGTAAAAACACCCCAAAAGATAGGACTCAAAGGTGACTAATTCGATATGACAAAGGGAATATATGAAAAACCTATAGCCAGCATCGTACTCAGTGGAGAGAGATTGAAAGTTTGCCCCTAAGATCAGGAATGAGACAAGAATGCTGGCTGTCACCAGTATTAGTCAACATTGTGTTAGAAGTTCTAGCTAGAACAATCAGGACAAAGAACTAAAAGGCATCCAAATTGGAAAGGAAGAAGTAAAACTTTCGTTATTTGCAGATGACATGATACTATACTTGGAAAATCCTGAGATATTGACAACAAAGTTACTTGCGCTAATAAACAAATTCAGTGCGGTGGCGGGATTTAAAATTAATGTTCAAAAATCAATAACGTTTCTATACACAAGCAATGACCTAGCTGAGGAGTCAGTTAAGGAAAAAATTCCACTCAAAATAGGCAAAAAGGTTTATTTGGTTTTGCACTGAAATTTCCTGTAGTGCATAATCTCACTCAACCTATCTGTATAGCTCATTTGAACAACTGAAACACAGGGAGCCCAGAATAAGAATGAGGGCCTTTAATCCTGAATAGGTTAATGTATGCCTGGATACATCCTAGAGTAAGCGGGATGTGATTAGAGTAAGCAGATATGATTAAGCAGATAATCAAAAAGTATTGGCCAAGTCCCTTGAGGAATGGGAGAAAAAATATGGAACTATTAAACTTTACCATCAGGGAATCCCCTGATACTGTGTCAAATTTTAGGGACATCCAAATCAATAGGCCATACCCTTGATCTTGAGGCTTTCTCTTGTGAAGGTTATGTATATAGTAGAGAAGCTTAGCCTACTTATAGATATGCCTAAGAGTTACTTCTGGAGAACCTCTATTGTTGCTCAGATATGGCCTCTCTCTCCCTCTCTAAGCCCAACTCTGCAAGTGCAGTCATTACCATCCCCCTACGTGGGACATGACACCCAGGGGTGAAAGTCTCCCAGGAGATGTGGTAGATGACTCCCAGGGATGAATCTGGCCCTGGCACCATGGGATCAACAATTCCATTCTAATCAAAAGGGGGAAAAGAAGTGTAATAAAGTATCAGTGGCAGGGAGTTCAAATAGAGTCGAGAGACTACTGTGGAGGCTGCACTTACACAAGCTTCAGTCAGACATTCCTACCTATCATAGCCTGCTAACCCCCAACCAGGACCATTCCAGCAAATTGTAAAGAACACCTAGGGCAATATATAAGATTTCAGAAGGGTTCCATGCACTAGAGTAACTTTCCAGAAACCTGCAACCTCCAGATGGGTCCCTGAACCAGATAAGCCCTGAAACCCAGAGGGCTCAGCCTTTCCAGAACGTCAGATAGTTCCATCTCCCTACCCCCATATTAGTGACAGAGCCTCCAACATGAAAAACTTAGGATTGCCATAGCCCAAACACCCCTAAAGAAAGGGATAGAAAGATCAAAGATGATTGTGGAGTTATACATAAAAGGTAGGATTTAACAAATGTATGTGATTGCAGAATCATTAAGTTGATATCTCTTTTAGTCTCCAGTATTTTAGAGCGGCTAGAAGTAAAAACCCAAAATTGTGGAATTGTAACCCATGTCAAACTCTGAAATATGTTCTACAACTGATTGTGGTGCTGAGCTTTGAAATTTATTGCTTTTTTATATATATGTTATTTTTCACAAAAAAGAAAGAGAAAAAAATTGATTGTGGTGATGAAAAAATATTTAAGCCTTCGGGACTCCGACATTCTGGAGAAGCTAGAAGGAAAAATATGAGAGGATCGTATGGTAGCCCATGACCAACTCTGGGATCTGTCCTGTGACTACTTGTTGAAGAGTGCTTTGAAAACTATTGCTTTTTTATTTCTTTGCTATGTGTATATGTAATACTATACAATAAAAAAGTTAGAAAAAAAAAAGAGAGAGAAAAAGAAAATCCTCCTTGCAAGGTTGAACTTTGGCTAACATCTAGAAATTAGATTTCAGGAGAGTTCCTACTACCCTAATGGTTAAGAGTGACTCACTGTGTCTATACTGTTAATACAGATAGTGTAGTTTATGCTGAACCCCTGTTTCTTTTCTGAGTATGTAGAATTTTGGTACATTCTAGGTGAGGGTTCCTACATGACCAAACCCTGATAAAAACCATTGGCACAGTCTCTAATATGCTTTCCTGGCAAATAACATTTTGCATGTGTTGTCACAACTTGTCCCTGGTAGAATTAAGTGATGTCCCATTGTTACTCCACTAGGAGAGTACTCTTTGGAATTGTGCACCTACGTTTCCCCCAGACTTCACCCTGTTTTTTTTTTTTTCCTTTGCAGATTTTGCTTTGTATCCTTTCACTATAATAAATTGTATCCATGAGTATATGCTAAATCTTATGAGTCCTCCAGGTGAATCATCAAACCTGGGAGTGGTCTTGGGGATTCCTGACAAAGAAGCAAAAAGGGAAAAAAAGAGGACATAATACAGGGAAAACAACTAGGAAATACTATGATTGTAAATTGAAACCCAAATATATTAGTAGTTATTGTAAACATTTGAGCCATTTATTAAAGCAGACCATATATTGTGCTAGAATGCAAGTATCCACAGGTTTTCAAGGGATTTATTTCATATATGGTATGCTCTCTGACCATAGTAGAATTAATGGTGGTCAACTACAACTTGGGGAAGTTGATAGCAAAACCGAAGTATGGAACGTTTAAGTAATTGCTTAGGTTTTAACCTGTCCACTATTCTTCTTTTAGCTAGATAGTATTAGTAGCTGGACAAAAATTTTAACCATTATTTATTAAGTACCTTCTCTGGGCCAGGCACTGGCAAAAGATTTTTAGTTGTGATTATAAAATAAAAGGATTGTTTAGTCCAAAAAATTAATTACAATGTCTTATTTCCATAGCATTCTGATTTTTGTTTGGATGAAGAAATAAAAGGGCATTGTTCCAAAATATTGAAATAACAATTTAAATATTTTTCCACATTTAGGAAAAAATCTTCAAAATTATTTTTAAAGTAGTAACATATATATGGTCCTCAAATAGAAACTTCTGTTTTTTTAAACAGTATCGAACTCAGAGAATTGGAGAAGAAATTAAAAGCAGCGTACATGAATAAAGAAAGGGCAGCTCAGATCGCTGAAAAGGATGCCATTAAATATGAGCAGATGGTAATCATGTTTCTGGTCATTATGTTTTAAATTTTTAGGTTTGATAAGAAAACCAAAAACAGATCTATTTTTTAAAAACTGTTATATACTATAATTTACACTGCTACATTTCTCAAATACTTTTACATTTTTCAAGTCTTTAAGGTACGGAAAATCATGGATGATTTCATCTTGCTTAATTATATTTAAGCCTTTCAGAGACACAAAGAATTAGATTGCGCTTGAAATGAGCAGCTGTATTCCAGTAACTATCAGCATTCCATGTGATTTCTGATTATTCTTTGGCAAACTAATTCAGTACAAGTTGTTAGCATGTTCCCTTATTTTAGAATGTTATTAAATTTTACTTTATTTTTAAAAATGTTTTAAAAAGTTAACTACTTTATAGTTTTATGTAGGAAATTTAACTGTTTTATAACGGCAATCTCCTTTCCTTTATGTTTCTATTTTTACCTCCTTACATTTCTAACACCTCCATGCTACCAAGTTCAGGGTAAGAGTTACTCTTGGATAAAGGAGTCACAAACAGACTGACCAGTAATGTTACACAATATAAATATAAAATAGGGTTTACTGAGGAAACACTTGAAGGCATAGAAATAGCAGGGTACACATGAATACTTGAGATCACGTTATCATACAGAAAAGCCAGACAGAAAGGGGAAGGGCTGATTAAGGGGTTACACAGCATTTGAGTTCCCTTTTCCCCTTTCTCTATTAATATGCAGAACATTATGGTGGTATAGTCCCCTCTCTCATGGATCCCTTTCAAAGATATTAAACAGCTGTTAAAAAGAAATAGGTTGAGGTAAATGTTTTCTGGCTTTAAAGTTGGCCACAATATATGAGAAGCTAAAACGACAAAAAACTAGTTGCAGAAAATGTTGGTGAATAATACATCACAGACCATTTTTATTTTTTAAAAGCTATATAAATCTGTATGTGTGTATTGACATAATATATGTGTATTGTATATATGGACACACATATATGTTCACACGTGATTATGGGGTGATATCAAAGTACTTAACCAGTGCAATGTAGTATGAGTATCAAATAAGAATAGATGTTGGCCATAAATGACACAAATGTGTGTATCATATATGTGTATATGCATTTGTGTCAGTATAGAAAGATACAGAAAAAGTCTGAAGGGTTAAACAGCATGCTATTAAAAGAGTTGGTAGCCTTTGGTGTGGCAGGTGGTAGTAGAGAGTGGGGAGGCTTCATTCATTTTCTGAGCCATATAGTTTTACCCTTTGAAAAATAGATGCATTATTAGACCACTTGTTTGCAGTTTTCATTTTCCTGATAATTGACATTATTCATGGAAATTATAAACGTTTCAGTCTGACTCCTGAGAGATTTGCTACTATTTTCCAATTAAAATTGATTCATAAAAATTAAATTCAAATGCCCCTAGGACTTGGCTAGCTGTGAGGGGATATCTGGTTGCTAATTTTGGCCCTACCTTTCTGAGCCTTAGTTTTCTTATCTGTAAAATGATAGCATTGTAGTTCTATATGTGTGTAGTAATTGTACATAAATGTTTTGGTCATTTCATACTTTTTATATAGGTTTAGTACAACATATGCAAAGAAAACATACATAATATAGAATTTTGGTCAAGTCATATTAATAGGGTATATGCTGAAGGCATCAATTAGATTAGGAAAGTCATTTAGCATTTGTATATTAATCTGTTTCTTCTTTTGTGTTTGACGCTGACAACCATTCTAGTACTTAAAGTGCAATTGCAAAGGATAATTCTTAAAATTGTCCCAATACATTTAACTTTTTTTGTTAAATGATTTGAAAATGTTCGAAGTAAGAGGTTTAACCTGTCTGTGAAACAAGATTATCTCATCTGCTCAAAGAGAATGGTCTTGAGTGAGTAAAAATTGCAGAAGTCAGGTGCAATGACATATCTGACTCTTTTAAGTTAAAGTGATTAAAAAGGACTTTAAATAGGTGAGAAAGGAGAGAATTTAAGTGCTGGTGGCAGGAAAGAAATTTAAGCTGGGAGAAACTTAAGAGTTGGTTGGAGTATTCCAGTAGACCTGTATGTGAGAGGAAGTACATCTTTATTTATATAGTAGCTGACACACAGTGGAGCTAAAAACTATGAAAATTTTCCAGAACAGTTTATAAATAAAAGAAAAAGATGACTAGTATATTTAAAATAGTTATGTTATTAAGAAAATATAATTTTACTTAATTGCTTTTTAAATGAAGAGTTTTCAGTTATTTTTTTTCAGATATTGCCCTGAAGTAATAGAAAAACCTCTTTAGGGTTTGACTAGTCAGTCACACCCTTCAGGTGACAGTGATTTACCTTTGCTTTTTATCTAGATGAATGAAAATATTTATTTTATGTAACAGCCTTTATAACATTGAATTACATCTGTGTAAAATATTCTTTCAAAACATTTGAGAATAGAAAGATGAATTTTGTTTTAATAACAGAAACGTGATGCTGAAATAGCCAAAACCATGATGGAAGAACATGAGAGAGTAATAAAAGAAGAAAATGCTGCAGAAGACAAACGGAACAAAGTAAAAGCACAATACTATGCTGACCTAGAGAAACAACTTGAAGAACAAGAAAAGCAAAAACAGGAAGCTTATGAGCAGTTGCTGAAAGATAAACTCATGATTGATGAAATTGTCAGGAAAATCTATGAAGAAGATCAGTTGTAAGTTTATCCCACCTTTCTTACATGTTCTAGAATTTACATTAGATTTATCATTGGCTTGTTTTGAAAGATGTCAAGTACCTAGAACAGAGCCTGATACATAGCACATAATAAATGCTGTGACATAAACTGAGAACTTCTCTGTTTATCTTTGCTAGTCAGGTATCTGATATTTAATTAATAAATTTAAGTGACTGAAGGACTTAACCTTTGATATGAAATGAAATATGCCAGTATCATGTCAGAGGACTTGCTTTCTGATGCATTTTCTTGGTAGACAGCTTAAGTGTAGAGTTCTGTAAGGCTGATGTCAACAGAAAGGCTGATGTGGCCTTTTTGAAATGACATGCATAAAACTTCATGAATAGGTTGGAGAAGAGGCATAGCAGCATTTTACTGAGAGAAAATGAATACTTGGCATTTTACTTAGTGGCATATAGTAGGCACTCAAAATCTTCCATAAATGAAAGAACAAGCTGTAAATATGAAAGCCCTTTACCTCAAATTGTTATTGTCAGAGGGAAATGACTTTTATATTTTTGATATTTCATTATTTCTGGTTTAATAAAACTGTACCTGTTATTGCTTTTTAGGGAAAGACAACAAAAGTTAGAAAAGCTGAGTGCAACTCGAAGGTATATAGAAGAGTTTCAGAGAGAGCAGGCTCTGTGGAGAAAAAAGAAACGTGAGGAAATGGAAGAAGAAAACAGAAAAATCATAGAGTATGCCAATATGCAGCAGCAAAGAGAAGAAGATCGGATGGCAAAAGTTCAAGAGAATGAAGAAAAAAGTCTGCAGCTTCAGAATGCGGTATTAAAATAGCCATTTTTTTTAAACATGGGACGATTTCTAAAATATTAGTTGTAGAATTTGGTTCCTTTAATTATTTGCATGTGTGTGTGTTTTAATAGCTAACTCAGAGGTTGGAAGAGATGCTGCGGCAACGTGAAGATTTGGAAAAAGTACGACAAGAATTATACCAAGAAGAACAAGAGGAAATGAATAAGAGAAAGCAAAAGGTAAGTTTTAGAAATTGAAAGAATGATTAACATAGAGAAGAATGTCATTTCAAGATGAAACAGTAAAGCTGCATTTTAATATGTCCCATTACTTTACCATATACAACCAGTATTCAATATTGTGCAAATTATTGTGTATTGCATTTGACGTTTTATGATTATTCACAGGAGAAACAATGAGGTGTGTTAGGCTGTTAAAATATACATCACATTAGATTGTTAAAATATACATCACATTAATATATTTGCTGGTATAGTGCTTAAAAAAAGGAAGTTTGAGGTTATGCTGTTAAATTGCTTTTCCAATCATTTTCTCTAAAGCATGTGCCAGGATTTTAAGTTTTTCCTAGATAATGAGAATTCCTTATACTAGAACAGCCATCTAAGTTTATGTAAATGGTGTTCCCCGGAGTTAGTCAACGCAGGTTCTGTCCCAGAACCAAGCAAGCACAATAATAGCAAATGCTATATCAGAAGAAGCACATTTACTTTCTAGAAAGCTTTTCTCATAGCTAGGAAACAAATAATAATAAAACTCAAAGTCAAAATTCCTGCCCTGGAGTTTGTCTCCCAGATCAGGGTGTTGCACTATATATTCTGAAAGCATTGCATCAATACTCATTAAACCATACTCAAGTCATTTTGTGTCATTCACTATGTGTTTATATAATTTTTCTTTATTCCATGGATAGCAGGCTAACCTAAACTGGAAGAGAATGGACCTGGAGTCATGACAATAGCCCGAGGAAGAGCCCATGTTGTGTGTGTATATATACATACGTATATATGTGGAAAAATATTTAGAAAAGCAGGGAATTTACCATTTTGAAAGTATAGAGTTATTTTATTTTTTGTTTCATTTAAATATTTGAACTAATTGGGGTCTATAAGTAGAAAGTGAAATTTATTAATAATTACTTTGCCTGAAAATTAGGGCATAATTAACTTCTTGCTCTTTCACAGTATTTTATAACCAGCTTAAAGAACCTATTGGCTCACAAGTATATTAGAAAATTTCTTAACAGTTTCAACTTAGGTATTTTCTTAGGTAGAATTCAAAAGTATTGCAAAAAAGTGCACACATCAGATTTTAAGGTGTGTAACAAAAATTCTTTCCCTAAATAACTAACCTTTTAAAGTGTGCTAATTAATTTTTAGGTAAGGGTTTGATTGGTTTTCCTATTTTATCTATCATCCCTATTTAAAATAATATATTTCAGCTTAAAGGATATGTATAGTTTTACTTAAATGAAAACTTTATAAAAATTTTCCTATAAGGTGAAAATCCTTTGTAGTTTTTAGAATGTTTTAGAAAAAAATTAAATGCTTAAAATTTTCTAACTTTTTTTTTCTTATATGGCAAGCAGATTTGAGAAATCTTAAAAATAGAGACTTCCATTAGTGAATTTAATGTGGTCATTTACAAAATATAATTTTTTTGCTAGAATCATGAGGTTGATTGTCACTGCAGAAAAAATGTCAATTTGTGGCTTCATGTCTTGGAATGCCAACTGTCTAGCAATGATTTTAAAATGTAGTAGTCCTTGTTTAGTCTTTCTAACCAATAACAATTATTGACATTGCCTTCAGTGAGCCTTTTAATTTCTATATAATACATGGCAAATACATATACAATATATATTGTAAAAACACCATGTGCCTAGCATCCCATAGAAAAATAAGATATACCCTTTAGGAATTTATTTTTCACTATTTATTTTTCGCTATGACATGTATATATGAAATAATGTCCAGCATTTTGTACTAGAAAAATTAAATGCTGTTAAGAGGCCAGAGAGATGAGGATGGGTTGAAGTTATTGGGCAAGACTTAATGGAGGAGATAGGATTTGAAAAGTGGATTAGATATGGGTAGGTGAATAAGAAGAGGTTGAGTACTCAATCTAGATTATAATGAACAAAAATGCTATAGTTGATACTGCAGGTTGGCTTCACTTATCACCCATCCTTACTTACCCTTTATAAAATTTTGTCTTACTGTGTAATAAAGACTAGATAGTTAAGCTACACTTCTCAGACTTTTTTTTTTTAAAGCTAGTATTCTTCATATGACCTAGGTTTTTTCCAGCAATTACCATCCTCCCCATTGTGTCCCCCACCCCAACCTAATGGATGACAAAAGTGAGCAAAATGAGATAGCAGCCACCCATAGAATGAAAGAAAAGATTATTTGGAGTAGCTTTGGTAGAGTGACCATGATGTAATTTCAGTATTGGGCTGGAGCTTGGTTCCCTGTCCTCCTGGAAATTCTACATGCTGCCTAACAGCCTGTAGTAAATCCCTTTTGCTTCAAGTAGAGTAGATTCTGTTAGCTGTAAGAACCTGGCCAATACAGGTGTTTTAAGGCAATACTTTGAATACCTTGAGGATATTGGCCTGACTCAAGCTCCAGTTAGAATTGGGCAGTGTTGATTAGATTAGAGAAGAGCTTCTAAATTTGCATCAGTTATAGTTAAATAGATATATGATGAAGCAATAATAGTAAAATCTTATTGATAAAGTATACATATTAGGAATATTGCTGATCACTAAAATTCCTTAAATGTTTTTTGAAAATTTTCATGATAAATGTTGGTGAAATAAAAGCTTATAGGAACAGATTTATATGCTCAAAGGAAATTTGGATTTCCTTGTAAAGCTTCTGATTGTCACTGCTGGATTATTGTTTATAAACTTTAAAGAATTTTTGAGAATGAAAGAGGTATTAGGAGAGCAGAGATGGGTAAATTGAAAGGAGGGAAGAAGTTGGAAACTGAAAAATACTTAGTGGGCTGCACAATAGGTTCAAGCAAGATTCTTAGAATGATTCATTGATGGTATAGTATCACTGACCACAGATCAGGTGTGCAAAAAAAAGTTTTTATATCAGCTCTATTCAAAGTACAATTATGTTTTAATTCTGAGTACAAAAACACAATGATAAATATATGCAATTTAAAATAGAAGGCAATCCAAAGGTAACATGTCCTTTATCCAACTAGTTTTAAAAGAATGGGGCAAAGTTATCCTGAAAAGCCATAATTTTTTAGTGTTTATGATTTCATATTTTAACTCTAAGCTTAAGCAAGCCATATCCTATCCTTTCTTTATAAGTCAGAAATAAAGAGACAGTTACTGACTTAACTTTTTACTGTATTATTGTTATAGGAAGAAGCAGAAAGGAAATTGAGAAATCAAAAAGAGATGAAGCAAAATTTTGAAGAACAAATGGCCTTGAAGGAACTAATACTACAGGCTACAAAAGAGGAGGAAGAGATCTTTAGGAAAACTATGCTAGCTAAACTTGCTGAGGATGATCGAATTGAATTGATGAATGCTCAGAAACAAAGAATGAAGCAACTGGAACACAGGAGGGCTGTGGAAAAACTCATTGAAGAACGTCGCAACCAGTTCCTTGCAGACAAAGTAAGAAAAAGATTTGGGCTTATTATTGGTCATTATCATTGAACAGCAATGGGCTTATCTATTCATCCACTAACTTTCTGTGTGCCAGGGTGTGAGGTATCTTGTCTACTAATTATATGATATATAAACTTTTTTATCAGTTCTTAATTAATGCATTAAAAATATTTAGCCTTGCCTTGTATATGCCAAACAGTGATGACTAATTCCATGTCATCTATGAATTTATGATCTTGTGCAAGAAAAAATGTATGAAAGCAATAATTATGGAGATATGTCAAGTACATGTGACAACTTCATAATTATACAGGTGTAGATGTGTTATATTGGAGAAAGGAGAAGCAGATTGTGAATGCTCTGGATGCTATTTTAAAGAGGGTGGACTTCATCTTATAGATAAGAAGAGCCATTGAAGAATTAGGAAAACTATATGATAAGATTTGCATTTTGAAAGATGACTTAGCAATGGTAAAGTTATACCTGAAGGGGAAGACTGAAGACAGTGATAGTTGCTGAAAGCCCATGTAGGTAAAGAAGGGAATATTTGGGAGATATTAAGAAGATAGACTTGATGGTACTTGGTGACCGATTAAATTGGGAGAGATGAGAGAAGAATTAAGGTTACTACCACTAATAAAATCAACCTATCCCATTTTGTAAAACATTTTTTATTGTGAAATGTAGCATATATAGAAAAAAGCAATACATTTCAAAATACATTGTACCAAGTAGTTATAAAACATATTTCAGAGTTTGGTATGGGTTACAGTTCTACAAATTTAGGTTTTTCTGCTGCTTCAAGACCCTGGAGACTGAAAGAAATATCAATATAATGATTCAGCAGTCATACTCATTTGTTAAATCCTATCTCCTCTGTTATAACTCCTCCTCCTCCTTTGATCCTTCTCCCCATTTTAGGGTATTATTTCAATTTTTAATGAGCGGATGACGATATCTTTAAGAAAGAGAATGTAGAAAGAAAATAGATTTGAGGGAGTGTATAATTTTGTCCTGTTCATATTGATTTTGAGGTCCATCAGAAGATTTCTAATAGGCAGTTGGAAAGAAAGATTTAAGAGTTGAAGAGAGAACTAGGTTTGTGACTTTGGACACATTGAATTGTCTATGTTTCATCCATAAAACTGGAATAATACTCATTTTATCTTTCTCACTAAATTGTTGTTCTTTAAGAACCAAATGAGATAATAAATGTATCAGTGCTTTGAAAAGATAAAGAACTCTACAAAAATGAAAAGCACAGATGAGGCCTTTGGCAAATATTTTTAGATAATAGAGGTGATGGTGATAATATCTAATTAACATTTATTGAGCATTTACTACATCATTCATTATTCTAAATCCATTACAAGTAATAACTAAGTAATACCTTTTAACTTTGAATCCTTTGAGTTAGGTACTATTTCTATCCCCACTTTAAAGATGTGAAAACTGGGCATAGCAAAACTATGCATACTGCTAAAATTTTACAGTAAGTAATTGACAGAGCTGAGATTAATAAATTAATATCATGGTGCTAATCTTTTGCTCCATGGGTGGACATAAACCTAAGGATTTCTTAAAAGCTGTGCTGACAGCTTTCCAAAGTGTAGGGCCAGAGAGCAAACCTGGTAGACATTCTGCTAAGTGTTGGTGAGGGAACCAAACCAAACAAAAGCTCATCTAGTAGCTTCTAATGTAGTGCAGAAAATAAAGTATAAATACCTAAAACTATCGTTGAATAACCTGGATTATATAGAAGACCCAGTGGCATGCCATGTTGGTTTGAATCTATTATGTACCCCAGAAAAGCCTTGTTTTAATCTTGATCTAATCTTCTGGGGACAGCTGTTTCCTTTAATCCTGATTCAATATTGTAGCACAGAAACTTTTGATAAGATTATCTCTACAGAGGTGTTGGCATGCCCAATTGTGGGTGAGACCTTTTGATTAGATTGAGAAATAACTCCATCCATTCAAGGTGGGTCTTGATGAGTTTTCTGGAGTCCTTTAGAAGAGAAGCTGGAGAGAGCTGACAGAGCCAATGTAGACATTTGGAGATCAAGACAGAAATAGTCAGAACCTAAAGAGAAGATAGTCTAGTCCTGGCAGATGCTAAGATAAGAGAGGAAACCCAGACTTTTGTCCTTGAGCAGCTAAGTGAATGCCCACAAACACTTAGGGAGGAAACCACTGGCATCAGAAGCTGGAAACAACAGAACCAGAAATAAGAACCAGAAAACACCAGTCACATGCCTTCCCAGATCATACTTCCTTGAGCCGAGGTATCTTTCTCTGGATGCCTTAGTTAGGACATATTTATGGCCTTAGAATTGTAAACTTGTAATGTGTTAAATTCCCTTTTTAAAATGCAGCATTTCTGGTATACTGCATTCTGGCAGCTTAACAACAAATTCTTTTATATATATATTTTTGCTGACAGATCATCACATACATACAGTCCATACATGGTGTACAATAACTGGCTCACAATATCATCAAATAATTGTGTATTCATCACCATGATCATTTTCAGAACATTTGCATCACTCCAGAAAAAGAAATAAAAAAGGAAAAAGAAAAATCTCATACATTCTATACCCCTTACCCCTCCCATTCATTGACCACTAGTATTTTCATCTACCCAATTTATTTACCCCTTATCTCTCCTATTATTTATTTATTTTTTATCCATTTTTTTTTTTACTCATCTGTCTATATCCTGGATAAAAGGAGCATCAGACACAAAGTTTTAACAATCACACAGTCACATTGTAAAAGTTATATCTTCATGCAGTTGTCTTCAACAATCAAAGCTACTGGAACACACTCAGCACTTTCAGGTACTTCCCTCCAGCCACTCCAATACACCCTAAACTAAAAAGGGATATCTATACAATGCATAAGAATAATCTCCAGGATAACCTCTCGACTCTGTTTGAAATCTCTCAACCATTCAAATTTTATTTTGTCTCAATTTTCTCTTCCCCTTTTTGGCCAAGAAGACCTCCTCAGGCCCGTGATACTGGGTCCTGGCTCATCCTGGGAGTTCTGTCCCATGTTGTCAAGGAGATTTACACCCTGGGAGTCATGTCCCACATAGGGAGAAGGGCAGTGAGTTCACCTGCCGAGCTGACTTAGAGAGAGATAGGCCACATCTGAGCAACAAAAGAGGTTCTCTGGGGGTGACTCTTAGTGATGAGTACCAGTAGGCTTAGCTTCTCCTTTGCAGGAATAAGTTTCATAGGGGCAAACCCCAAGATCGAGGGCTCAGCCAGCCTTTTGATTTGGTTGTCCTCTGCTTGTGAGAATATCAGGAATTCTCCAAATGGGGAAGTTGAATATGTCCTCCTTTCTCCCCAGGGGGGGACTTTGGAAATAATTTCATTATACACTGCCCAAATTACTCTAGAATATATCGGGGCATTACACTAACCTGAACAAACCAACAAGATCTCACACCCTATTTAAGATTCCATGTACTTATGGTGTTCAACTAAACTGATCATACAACTTAAATTAGGTAATGTGTTACCCAAAATATAAATTTTGCACCAAATAAACATCTCTTCCTTTGGTCTCACATAGAAGTGGAAGTTTTACAATATGGACGATATCATCATTTACCCTGTGTTCTGATCTACCCCAGCCCTATCCAGATCAGCCTCATTCATATCTCTAGTAGAAGCCTGATCCCTTTTTCATCTTTTTAAACAAGTTCCTGTAAGGTGTAGTGCTGACTTTCATAGCTTCAGAGCTCTGACTTTGAGTCTCAGCTGTTACATAAATACCCAAAATTTCTAGGAATAATCAGGTTATATACAAACAGTTCAGTATCTCAGAATTTAGAAATAACAGTTACAACTCCTGAATGTATGTGACTGGTGTAAGAGCTTACAATCTAGGACCCCTTACAGTAGCCCCCGACCTGATAATCCATGTTCTCGACTTCAGTTCACCAAGTTTTTATATTATAGTTAGTCTATATGAGTTGTGATAATATTTGTCTTTTTGTTTCTGACATTTTATTCAACATACAGTTCTTAAGGTTCATACACATAGTTGCATGCCTCACAACTTCATTCCTTCTTAGTAGTCCATTGTATGTATACACCACCGTTCCCCCTTCCTTCCTTCAGTCATTGTACCCTTAGGCCACCTCCATATATTGTGAATAGAGAAAACTTCTCTATTGTGAATAGAGAAAACCAGTGTGCAAATGTCCATTAATATCCCCACACTACATGTATATACTGAGCAATAGGGTTCCAGGATCATATGGCAAATCCACCCTTAGCCTCCTGTGGAACCACCACACCGCCCTCCAAGGAATTGCACCTCTCAGTTTCCCCTCCAACGGTGAATAGGTACATCTCTTTCTCTACATTTTCTCTAGCACTTGTTTCTCTCTCTTCATTTTTAAGCAGTTTTATTCACATATCATATGTACCAACCTAAGTAAATAGACAGGCATTCACCATCATAATCTATGTGAAGACATTTCCTTTTCCTCCACAAATAATCCATATCTCTCCCATGCCCCCCACCTGTTGACATTTAGTTTTGGCATAATACCGTTGTTACATTCAGTGGAAGCATATTACAATTTTACTGTTGACTGTAGACCCTAAGTTGCATTGACTGTACTTTTTCTGGTATACTGTCTTTTAACACCTTGCAATGTTAACATTCATTATCCCTCATGCGATTACATTTTTATATTTGTACATTTAATCACCATTGTCCGCTTTAGGCATTCCTAAATTATACTGTCTCAGTCTTTATCCTTTATCTTTCCTTCTGGTTTCATATGTACCCCCAGCCCTTCTCCCTCAGTCGTACTCACATTCAGCTTCACTCAGTGTTCTTATATTATTGTGCTACAGTCAGATAATATTGTGCTATCCATGCCTGAATTTTTTCAGTCACTCTTGTTGTACAATCTGTATTCCTTCAGCACCAAATACCCAATCTCTACCATATTTCTATCTCCTGATAACCTGTGTTCTTAACTTCAACTCTCCAAGTTCATTCATTAATGTTAGTTCATATTAGAGAGACCATACAGTATTTGTCCTTTTGTTTTTTGCTAATTTCACTCAGCATAATGCCCTCAAGGTTTATCCACTTTGCTACATATTCCTGACTTTATTCTTTTACAGCTGCATAATATTTCATATGTATATACCACAGCTTGTTTAGCCATTCATCTGTTGAAGGACATTTGGGCTCATTCCATTTCTTGGCAGTTGTAAATAATGCTGCTATAAACATCAGTATGCAAATGTCTGTTTTGTCCTTGTCTTCAGTTCCTGTAAATATATACCTAGTAATGGGATTGCAGGATCATATGGCAATTCTATACTTAGCTTCCTGAGAAACCGCCAAACTGCTTTTCAGAGCAGTTGTACCATCTTACATTCCTATCGACAGTGGGTAAGTGTGCCTCTTTCTCCACATCCTCTCCAGTACTTGCTGTTTTCTGTTTATGGCCAATCTGGTGGGTGTGAGATGATATCTCATTGTGGTTTTGATTTGCATTTCCCTAATAACCAGTGGAGTTGAGCATCTTTTCACGTGCCTTTAGCTTTTTGTAGTTCCTCTTCTGAGAAGTCTTCATGTGTTTTGTCCATTTTTTAATTGGGTTGTTTGTCTTTTTGTTGTTGAGTTGAAGAATCTCTTTATATATTCTGGATACCAAACCCTTATCAGATTTGTGCTTTCCAAATATTGTCTCCCATTGCACAGGCTTTTTACTTTCCTGAGAAAGTTCTTTGATGCACAGAAGTGTTTAATTTTGCAGAGATCCCACTTATCTTTTTCTTTTTTCAATGCTTGTGCTTTAAGTGTAAAGTCTAGGAAACCGCTTCCTACATGATTTGTAAGATATTTCCCTACATTTTCTTCTAAATGTTTTATGATCTTAGCTCTAATGTTTAGGTTTCTGATCCATTTTGAGTTAATTTCTATCCTGGGTGTGCGATATGGATCCTCTTTAAATCTTTTACCTATGGATATCCAGTTCTCCAAACACCATTTATTGAAGTGGCTGCTCTGTCCCAGGTAGGTTGGCTTGACTGCCTTATCAAAGATCAATTGTCCATAGATGAGAGGATCTATTTCTGAAGATTCAGTTTGATTCCGTTGGTCGGTATGTCTATCTTTATACCAGTACCATAAAGATTCATATTGTGCTTTACCATCAGGTAGGGTGAGACTTCCCTTCTCATTTTTCTTTCTCAAGATAATTTTAGCTATTCAGTGCTCCCTGCCCTTCCAAATAAATTTAGTTATTCGTTTTTCTATTTGTGCAAAGTTAAGTTGTTGGGATTTTAATTGGTATTGCATTGAATCTGTAAATCAGTTTGGGTAGAATTGACATCTTAAGAATATTTAGTCTTCCAATCCATGAAAACGGCATGCTTTTCCATTTATTTAGGTCTTCCATGATTTCTTTTTAGCAATTTCTTGTAGTTTTCTGTGTATAGGTCTTTTGTATCCTGTTCTGGTTTGCTGCCTGCTGGAATGCCATATACCAGGAACATATGGCTTTTAAAAGGGGGAATTTATTAAGTTGCAAGTTTACATGTTCTAAGGCTGTGAAAATGTGCTAGCACAAAATTAACTACACAAAAATCAACTCAAAGTGGATCAAACACCTAAATATAAGAACTAGCACCATAAAGCTTCTAGAAGAAAAAGTAGGGAAACATCTTCAAGACCTAGTAATAGGAGGTAGCTTCCTAAACTTTATACCCAAAGCACAAGCAACAAAAGGATAAATGGGAACTCCTCAAAATCAAATGCTTCTGCATCTCAAAAGGCTTTGTCAAAAAGTCAGTTCAATGGTAGACAATATTTGGAAATCACATATTGGACAAAAGTTTGATTTCCTATATATACAAAGAAATCATACAACTCAACAACAAAAGAACAAACAACCCAATTATTAAAATGGGCTAAAGATACAAATGGGCATTTTTCTGAAGAGCAAATGTAGGTGGCTCAAAAGCACATGAAGAAATGCTCATTTTCATTGGCTATAAGGGAAATGCAGATCAAGACTACAATGACATACCACCTCACACCTCTAAGAATGGCTGCTATTAAGCAAACAGGAAACTGTAAATGTTGGAGAGAATTTGGAGAAACTGGGATACTTAAGCACTGCTGGTGGGAATCTATAATGGTGCAGCCACTATGGAAGACTGTTTGGTGTTCCCTTAGGAAACTAAATATTGAGTTGCCCTATGACCCAGCAATAGCACTACTTGATATATACCGAGAAGAGTTGAAAGCAACAACACAAACAGATATTTGCACACAAATGTTATTAGCAGCATTATTCACTATCACCAAAAGATGGAAACAAACCAAATGCCCATCAACAAATGAGTGGATCAATAAAATGTGGTTCATACGATGGAATGTTATGCAGCAATAAGACAAAATAACATCCTGAAGCACGTGACAAGATGGATGAGCCTTGAGGACATAATGCTGAGTGAAATTAGTGAGACACATATAGATACTGTATGATTCCACTTTTATGACCTTGGAAAAGGTATAATCACAGGCTTATAATACAGAATATAGGGGACATAGAGATACATAGAAGCGAGAGATGGGTGAACCGTTAGCTAATGAGGTTGAATTCCAATGTAAGGGAATAGATAGGAGTGAAGGTGATTTTCTAGTGAGTCTATAAGTAATATTACCATATTGAAGATGAACAAGATTGAAAAGGGTCGTATAGGCCTATGTGTCCCACTGATTAACACAGGAAATATGAATTAGTTCTCATAAGAATTACTTCTAAGATATGATTCTTGTACAATGAGTGTTTAAGTCCAGGGTACAGGGGAAAACTGCTATTGCATGCTATGAGCTATGTTCAGAAGGAAATCATCAGCACCGCCACAGCAACAGCAGAGGTAAAGAATGGGGGGAGGGACAAGAGTTAAGAGGAGGTTTAGATTTTCTGTTGGCAAGGGAGGGTTTATTGGTTTTCTTTCTCTTGGGAACAGTGAAATAATCTAAATTGAGAATGTTGATGGACTGTGGACTTTGGGTCTTCTACATGATGCCCGATGAATGCAGGAGGCTAAAGGATGCACTAAAGGAGAAGTAGATTGGTGAACAATGTTGTATACTTATGAATGAAGGTTTTGCTGCTACAAAAAGGAACAAAGTCATGAGGCATGCAACAATGTGAATGAACATGTGGGACATTTGGTGAGACAAAATAAGCCAGAAACAAAAGAACAAGAATGGTATGGTCACCTTTAGAAAATGCTTATAAGAAAACAGGGGCCTAGATTGTAAGCTTTTAGAGCAGACACATTAAGTCCAGAGTGGTGATTATTATTTCTGGATTTTGAGAGGCTGTTATATATATATAACCTGATATTTAGAGATAAGAACAAAGCATTAACAAGTTGGGGTTAAAGTAATCCAGAACATAGGGATAAGGAAGACAATGTCTATATCTTTAGAACCAAAGTTTATTTGGTCGGTAACTGTAATTTTCTGTAGTGCATAATCTAATTCAACCTATCTGTATAGCTCATTTGAACAACTGAGACACAGGGAGCCCAGAATAAGAAAGAGGTCCTTTAGTCCTGTATAGATTATTGTAATGCCTTAATACATCCTAGAGTATATTAAGCAGATAATAAAAAAGTATTGGCAAAATCCCCTGAGGGATGGGAGAAAGAAGAAAATGTTACCACCCACAATTGGGTGGGTCATATCTCCATGGATAATTAAAAAAAATAAACTCCCACCCAGCAATACTGAATGAGGATTAAAGGACATGGCTTTTCTGGGGTCCACAAATTCAAACATATCCTTAGTTAAGTTTATTGTTAAATATTGGATTCTTTTGATTGCTATTGTAATGAATTTTTTTTCTGAATTTCCTCCATTTGTTCATCACTAGTGTGTAGTAACACTGCTGATTTTGGGGCATTGATCTTGTTCCTTGCCACTTTGCTGTACTCGTTTATTAGCTCTAGTAGCTTTGCTGTAGAGTTTTTGGGATATTCTCTATAGTATCATGTCATCTGCAAACAGTAAGAGTCAGTGGCATCTCTCTGTTCTTTCTGATCTTAGAAGGAAAGCTTTCTGTCTTTCCCCATTGAGGATGATGTTAGCTGTGGGCTTTTCATATATTTCCCTGTCATGTTGAGGAACTTCCCTTCTGTTTTTCATTTTGAGGAAGTTCCCTTCTATTCCTATCCTTTGAACTGTTTTCATCAAGAAAGGATGTTGAATTTTGTCAAATGCCTTTTTGTGTCAATCGAGATGATCATTTGGTTTTTCTGCTTTGATTTGTTGATATGGTGTATTATATTAATTGATTTTCTTATGTTGAACCATCCTTGCATACCTGAAATAAATCCCACTTGGTTATGGTGTATA
>PVIY010006916.1:71069-84967 GCA_004026745.1 Myrmecophaga tridactyla
TCAAGTCAATGTTGATTTTTATACCTTTCTAGGAAGTTGTCCATTTCATCTACATTGTCTAATTTATTAGCATATAGTTGCTTATAGTATCCTCTCATTAATTCCTTTATTTCTGTGGGGTCAGTAGTTATGTCTCCTCTTCTAGTTCTGATTTTATTTATTTGCATCCTCTTTTTTTTTCCTGTCAACCTAGCTAAGTGTCCATTGATTTAATTTATTTTCTCAAAGAACCAATTTCTGGTTTTAGTGATTTTCTTGATTATTTTATATTCTCAATTTCATTTATTTCTGCTATAATCTTTATTTCTTTCCTTTTGCTTGCTTTGGAGTTAGTCTGCTGTTCTTTCTCTAGCTCTTCCAAGTAAACAGTTAATTCCTCAATTTTTGCTCTTTCATCTTTTTTAATATAGGCATTTCCCTCTCAATATTGCCTTTGCTTCATCTCATAAATCTTTATATGTTGTGTTATTTTCATTTGCCATGAGATATTTACTGATTTCTCTTGTAATTTCTTCCATGACCCACTGGTTGTTTAAGATTGTGTTGTTTAGCTTCCATATATTTGGAATTTTCTGGCCCTTGGCAGATATTGATTTGATTTCCAACTCCACCCCATTATAATCCAAGAAGTATTTTGTATGATTTCAATCTTTTTAAATTTATTAAGACTTGCTGTGTGGCCCAGCGTATGTTCTGTCCTTGAGAATGATCCATGAGCACTTGAGAAAAAGGTGTCAACTGCCGTTGTGGGGTGTAGTGTTCTGTAAATGTCTGTTAAGTCTAGAGCATTTATTGTGTTGTTCAAAATCTCTGTTTCCTTATTGATTGTCTGTCTAAATGTTTTATCCATTGATAAATGCAGGGAAGTGAAGTCCTCAACTATTATGGTAGAGGTGTGTACTTCCCCTCCCTTCAGTGCTGTCAGTGTTTGTCTCATATATTTTGGAGTACTCTGGTTCGGTGCATAAGTATTTAAGATTGTTATGTCTTCCTGTTGATTTTTTCCTTTTATTAATACATAGTGTCCTTCTTTGTTTCTTTTAATTGTTGTACATTTGAAGTCTAATTTGTTGGATATTAGCATCGCTACTTTTACTCTTTTCTGATTGTCATTTGCCTGAAATATCTTTTCCCAACCTTCCACTTTCAATGTATTTTTGTCCTTGGATCTAAAGTGAGTCTCCTGTAGGAAGCATATAGATAGGTCCAGTTTTTAAATCTTTTCTGCCAGTCTGTATCTTTTGATTGGGGAGTTTAATCCATTAACATTTAATGGAATTACTGTAAAGGCAGTACTTTCCTCCACCATTTTGTATTTTGGATTTTACATGTCATATCTAATTTTTTGTTTGTTTTTGCCTTTATTTATAGTTTTCATTTCTATACTCTTCTCTAGACCCCTCTCTCCTGCCTTTTCCTATCTGCCTGTAGTTCTCCCCTTAGTAGTTCTTGCAGAGCTGGTTCTCTTAGTCAGAAATTCTCTCCCTGATTGTTTTTCTGAAAATATTTAAATCTCACCCTCATTTTCTAAGGACAGTTTTGCTGTGTATAGAATTCTTGGTTAGCAGTTTTTCTCTTTTAGAACTTTAGATATATCATACCACTTCCTTCTTACCTCCATGGTATCTGCTGAGAAATACACACATGATATTATTGAGCTTATATGTAATGTATTGGTTTTCTCTTGCCACTTTCAAAATTATTTCTTTGTCCTTGACACTTGACAGTCTGATTAGTGAAGTGTCTTGGAGTATGTCTATTTGGATCTATTCTGTTTGGGGTACACTGCACTTCTTAGATCTGTAATTCTATGTCTTTCATAAGAATTCATTTTCAGTGATTATTTCCTCCATTAGTCTTTCTCCTCCTTTTCCCTTCTCCTCCTTCTGGGACACCCATAACCATGTATTTGTGTGCTTCATGCTGTCATTCAGTTCCCTGAGACCCTACTCATATTTTTCCATTCTTTTCCCTATTTTTCCTTCTCTCTCTTCAAATCTGTTGTTTGTAGATTGCCGTTTTTTTTCATCTCTTCTATTGTGCCTTTCATTCCATAAGTTCTGTGATTTGTTTTTTCAGACTTTCAAGTTTTTCTTTTTGTTCACCCAGTGTCTTCTTTATATCCTCCCCCTCAACTCATTGATTTGGTTTTTGATGAGATTCTCCATGTATGTTTGAACATCGTGAATTAGTTGTTTCAACTCCTGTATCTCATTTGAAGTGTTGATTTATTCCTTTGACTGGGCCAAATCTTTGATTTTCCTAGTATGACTTGTTATTTTTTGCTGGTGTCTAGGCATTTTATTTCCTTAATTAGTTTATTCTGGAGGTGTTTTTACTCTTTTACCTAAGATTTTCTTGATAGATGGCTTTGTCCTCTATCTGTTCTTTGACATTCAGTTTAACTTACTCTAGACGAGCATAAGTTCAGTTTACCTGATCAGAATTTTTCATTTCTTCTTTTTTCTTTTTCTTGCCCTGCCTATATGGAGCCTTTTATTTTTGAGGAGGGTCTCCTCAGATATTATAGACCCCAGCCAGATTTTCCTAGACCAGACAGGCCCGTGTCTCAGGAGGAAAGTGTAACTGGCATCAGTTTTCCTTGAGGGTGAGACCCAGCAGAAATAATGGCCATAAACTTCCATAATATGGCAAAAGACATGAACTTACACATCCTGGAAGCTCAATGAACTCCAAACAGGGTAAACTCAGAGATTCATATCAAGTCACATTATAATTATATTGTTGAAAGACAAAGAGAAGATCTTGAAACCAGCTAGAAGGAAGAACATATCATGTACAAGGGCTCCTCAGTGAGATTAACAGCCAATTGTCATCAGAAACCATGGAGGCCAGAAGGCAGTGGGATAATATATGTAAAGTATTGAAAGAGAAAACTGCCAATAAAGAACTTTATATTTGATAAAACTGTCCTTTCAAAATGAAGGACACATTAAGACATTCCAGATGAACAAAAACTGAGGAAATCTGTCAGTAGTAGACCTAGTCTGCAAGAAATGCTAAAGGAAGGCCTTCAGGCTTAAATGAAAGGATACTAGAGAGTAACTTGGAACCATATAAAAAAAATAAAAGTTCTCAGGTAAAGCTAAATACATAGGTAAATATTAAGGCAAATACATGAAACAGTAGTTATAAATATATGTTAATGGGCATGCAGTGTATAAAGATGTAATTTGTGACAATAATTGCATAAAGTTGTGTGGAAGAGTGAGCTGTGTAAGAGCAGAGTTTCTGTATTGTATTAAACCTAAGTTGTTATCAATTCAAACTATATTGTTATAAATTTAGAATGTTAATTGTAATCCTTGTGGTAATCATACTGAAAAGGAAATGAGAAGGAAAAAGGATGCACCACAAAAAAATCCATTAAACACAAAAGAAGGCACTAATGGAGAAAGAGGGACAACACTTAAATGAGACACACAGAAAACAAATTGCAAAATGGCAGAAGAACTCCTTCCTTATCAGTAATTACTGTAAAATGTAAATGGATTAAACTTTCCAATCAAAAGGAAAAGATTGTCAAACTTGATAAAAACAGTCATCTAGTGCTCACTTCAGCAGTGCATATACTAAAATTGGAACAATACAGAGAAGATAAGCATGACCCCTGCACAAGGATGACATGCAAATTCATGAAGAATTCCATATTTAAAAAAAAAAAGAAACAAAAAACCCCAATCATCCAAATATATGCTGTCTACAAAGACTCACTTTAGAACTAAAGACATAAATAGGCTGAAAGTGAAAGTTGGAAAAAAAATATTCCATGCAAATACTAACTAAAAGGGAGATGGGGAATGACTATGCTAATGTCAGGCAAAATAGACATGAAATAAAAAATTGTTACAAGAGACAGTCATTATATATTTATAAAAGGGTCAATTCACAAAGAAGACATAAGAAATTTGAACATATATGCACCAACAACAGAACCCCAAAATATATGAAGCGAACATTGACAGAATTGAAGGGAAAAATAACGTCCTACAATAATAATTGGAGATTTCATAATACCACTTTTAATAATTGATAGGATATCTAGACAAAATCTTTTTAAGGAATTAGAAGACATGAATAACACTATAAAACAACTATGCCTAACAGACATATAGTATACTCCATCCAAATATATCATCTCACTTGCACATGGAACATTCTACAGGATAAATCATGTATTAGGCTACAAACAAGTCCCAATAAATTTAAAAGATGGAAATCAAAAAAGTACATCTTCTCTGTCAAAATGGAATGAAGCTACAAATCAGTAACAAAGGGGAGCTTGGAAAAATCACAAATATGGGGAAATTAAACTTGACACTATTAAACAACCAGTGGATCAAAGAAGAATCACAAGGGAAATTACAAAATTCTTTGAGATGAGTGAAAATGAAAATATACTTGCTTTCCCCAGTACTATTCAACATTGTACTGGATGTGCTAGCCAGAGCAGTTAGTCAAGAAAAAAATAAAAAGGCATACAAATTGGAAAGGAAGAAGTACAACTATTAGCAGGTGACATGATCTCAAAGAATCCACGAAAAACTTATTAATACTAGGTTTTCTGTGGATAAACAAATTCATTATAGTTTCAGGGTACAAGGTCAGAATACAAGAATCAGTTGTGTTTCTATACCACCAGCAATTAACAAACTGAAAATGAAATTAAGAAAATAATTCCATTTACAAGAGTATCCAATAAACTAATAAGGAAGAATTTAACCAAGGAGGAGAAAAACTTATACACTGAATAATGCAAAACTTGCTGAAAGAAATTTAAAATGACCTAAATTAATGGAAATAACATCCTGGATTGGAAGACTTAATATTGTTAAGATGGTAATATAACCCAAAGTGATGCAGAGATTCAGTACAGTCCCTATCAAAGTTCCAGCATGCATTTTTGCATAATGGGAATGTCAATCTTCAAATTCATATGGAATTGAAGGAGGTCCCACATAGACAAAATAATGTGTTTTTTTAAAACTTTTTCTATTGTATAGTATAACATATATACAGAGCAAAAAGAAAAAAATAGAATAGTTTTCAAAACACTCTACAAGTGGTTACAGGATAGATCCCAGTTTCTCATGGGCTACCATACAATCCTCTTGTATTTTTCCTTCTAGCTCCTCCAGAATATAGGAGGCTAAAGGGCTTAAATACTTTATCATCCCAATTGATTTTTTTCTTCTTTTTGGTGTGAACAATGACATATATACAAAAATGATATAAGTTTCAAAGCACAGCACCACAATTAGTTGTAGAACATATTTCAGACTTTGACATGGGTTACAATTCCACAGTTTTAAGTTTTTACTTCTAGATGCTCTAAGGTCCTGGAGACTAAAAGAAATATCAGTATAATGATTCAGCATTCGTATTCATTTGTTAAGTCCTATCTTCTATGTATAATTCCACCACCACCTTTGATCTTTCCATACCTCTCTTTGGGGTTGTTTGGACTGTAGAAATTCTAAATTTTTGCTATTGGAAGGGTCTGTCATTAATATGGGGTAGGGAGATGGAACTATCTGATGTTCTGGAGAGGCTGGGCTAGATTCTAGGACGTATCTGGACCCATCTGGAGGTTGTAGGTCTCTGGAACGTTAATCTAGCGCCTGAAACTCTGTGGAATCTTATATATTGCCCTAGGTGTTCTTTAGGATTGGCTGGAATGGTCCTGGTTGTGTGTTGGCAGGTTATGACAGGGAGCAAGGTCTACCTGAAGCTTGTGTAAGAGCAACCTTCAGAGTAGCATCTCGACTCTATCTGAACTCTCTCTGCCACTGATACTTTATTAATTACACTTCTTTTCTCCCTTTTGGTTAGGATGGAATTGTTGATCCCACAGTGCCAGCTCT
Source organism: Myrmecophaga tridactyla (assembly GCA_004026745.1). NCBI lineage: Eukaryota > Metazoa > Chordata > Mammalia > Pilosa > Myrmecophagidae > Myrmecophaga > Myrmecophaga tridactyla. Next base: position 76,955 of record PVIY010006916.1, read on the forward strand.
GGATTCATCCCTGGGAGTCCTCTCTCATGTCGTCAGGGAGACTTTCACCCCTCGATGTCATATCCCATGTAGGGGGGAGGGCAATGATTTCACTTGCAGAGTTGGGCTTAGAGAGACTGATGCCACATCTGAGCAACAACAAAGGACCTCCAGAAGTAACTCTTAGGCATGAGTATAGGTAGTCTAAGCTTCTTCACTACCTACATAAGCTTCACAAGAGTAAGCCTGACGATCGAGGACATGGCCTATCGATTTGAGTTTCCCTAAGGTTTGACACAGTATCAGGGGATTCCCTGATGGTAAGGTTTAATAGTTCCATAGTCTTTTTCCCCTTCTTCAGGGGACTTGCCAATACTTTTTGATTATCTGCTTAATATACTGTAGGATGTTTCCAGACATTACAATAATCTATACAGGATTAAAGGACCTCTTTCTTATTCTGAGCTTCCTGTGTTTCAGTTGTTCAAAGAGCTATACAGATAGGTTGAATTAGATTATGCACTACAGAAAATTTCAGTTCCAGACCAAATAAACCTTTCTTACATTGGTCTCAAAGAGTATGTGTGGTTCTAAAATATAGACAACTCTCTTCCTTGCCTCTGTGTTCTGAATTACTTTAACCTCAACCTGTTCGGTTTCATTCTTATCTCTAAATATCAGGTTATATATATAAAATAGCCTCTCAAAATCCAGAAATAATAATCACCACTCTGGACTTAATGTGTCTGCTCTAAGTTTACAATCTAGGCCCCTGTTTTCTTATAAGCATTTTCTAAAGGTGACCATACCATTGTTGTTTTTTTGTTTCTGGCTTATTTAGTCTCACCAAATGTCCCACATGCTCATTCACATCGTTGCATGCCTCACAACATTTTTCCTTTTTGTAGCAGCACAACCTTCATTCATAAGTATATACCATCGTTTGCCAATCTACTTCTCCATCAGTGCATCCTTCAGTCACGTTCATTCATTGGGCATCATGTAGAGGGCCCAAAGTCCAGAGTCCATCAACATTCTTAATTTTAGAGAATTTCATTATTCCCAAAACTCAGAAAACCAATAAACACACCCTCCCCAAATAAGAAATCTAAACCTCCTCCTAACTCTTGTCCCTCACTCCATTAGTGCTGTGGTAGTGCTGGTGGTTTCCTTTTGAACATTGCTCGTAGCATGTAATAGCAGTTTTCCCCCTGTACCCTGGACTTAAACACTCTTTATTCAAGAATCATATCTTTGAAGTAATTCTTACAAGAACTCATTCATATTTCTAGTGTGAGTCAGTGGGACACGTAGATCTATACAACCTCTTTCAATCTTGTTTATCTTCAATATGGTAATATTACTTCTAGACTCACTAGAGAATCACCTTCATGCCTCTTTGTTCCCTTACATTGGAATTCAACCTCATTAGCTAATGGTTCACCCATCTCTTGCTTCTATATATCTCTAAGTCCCCTATCTTCTGTATTATAAGGCTCTGATTATACCTTTTCCGTGGTCATAAAAGTGGAATCATACAGTATCTGTCCTTTTATGTCTGGCTAATTTCACTCAGCATTATGTCCTCGAGGCTCATCCATCTTGTCATGTGCTTCAGGACATCGTTTTGTCTTACTGCTACATAATATTCCATTGTATGTGTATACCACATTTTGTTGATCCACTCATCTGTTGATGGGCATTTGGTTTGTTTCCATCTTTTGGTGATTGTGAATAATGCTACTATGAACATCTGTGTGCAAATGTTTGTTTGTGTCATTGCTTTCAGCTCTTCTGGGTATATATCAAGTAGTGCTATTGCTGGGTCATAGGGCAACTCAATATTTAGTTTCCTAAGGAACCACCAAACAGTCTTCCATAGTTGCTGCACCATTATAGATTCCCAGCAGCAGTGCCTAAGTTTCTCCACATCCTCTCCAACATTTAAATTTTGTTTAATAGCAACCATTCTTAGAGGTGTGAGGTGATAACTTGTTGTAGTCTTGATTTGCATTTCCCTTATAGCCAGTGAAAATGAGCATCTCTTCATGTGCTTTTGAGCCATCTGTATTTGCTCTTCAGAAAAATGCCTATTCATATCCTTAGCCCATTTTATAATTGGATTGTTTGTTCTTTTGTTGTTGAGTTGTATGACTTCTTTGTATATACAGGAAATCAAACCTTTGTCTGATATGTGATTTCCAAATATTTTCTCCCATTGAGTTGGCTGCCTTTTCACCTTTTTGACAAAGTCTTTTGAGGTGCAGAAGCACTTGACTTTGAGGAGTTCCTATTTTTATCTATTTTTTCTTTTGTTGCTTGTGCTTTGGGTGTAAAGTTTAGGAAGCTATCTCCTATTACTAGGTCTTGAAGATGTTTCCCTACATTTTCTTCTAGAAGCTTTATGGTGCTAGTTCTTATATTTAGGTGTTTGATCCACTTTGAGTTAATTTTTGTGTCACTTGGTTCTTGATATCCAGTTCTTCCATGCCCAATTATTGAAAACTGTTTTGTTCCAGTTCAGAGGATTTGGGGGCATTGTCAAAAATCAGTTCACCATAGATTTGGTGGTGTATTTCTGCACTCTTGATTCAATGCCATTGGTCAGTGCTTCTGTCTTTGTGCCAGTATCATGCTGTTTTGACCACTGTGGCTTTATAATAGGTTTTAAAGTCAGAGAGTGTTAATCGTCCCACTTTGTTTCTTTTTAGGATGCTTTTAGCTATTTGGGGTCTCTTCCCCTTCCAGATGAATTTGGTAGTTAGCTTTTCCAAATCTTCGAGGTAGGTTTTTGGGAATTTTGATTGGTACTGTGTTGAATCTGTAGATCAATTTGGGGAGTATTAACATCTTAAACTATATTTAGCCTTACTATCCAAGAGCAGGGAATGTCTTTCCACTTATTTCGGTCTTCTTTGATTTTATTTAGCAATGCTATGTAGTTTTCTGTGTACAAGTCCTTTACATCCCTAGTTAAGTTCATTCCTAAGTATTTAATTCTTTTAGTTGCTATTTTGAATGGAATTTTTTCCTTAACTGACTCCTCAGCTAGCTCATTGCTTGTGGTTAGAAATGTTACTGATTTTTTGCACATTAATTTTATATCCCGCCACCTTGCTGAATTTATTAGCTCAGGTAACTTTGCTGTAGGTTTCCCAGGATCTTCCAAGTATAGTATCATATCATCTGCAAATAATGAGAGTTTTACTTCTTCCTTTCCAATTTGGATGTCTTTTATTTCTTTGTCCTGCCTGATTGCTCTAGCTAGAACTTCTAGCATAATGTTGAATAATAGTGGTCACAGTGGGCATCATTGTCTTGTACCTAATCTTAGGGGGAAGGCTTTCAGCCTCTGTCCATTGAGTACGATGCTGGCTACCGGTTTTTCATATATGCCCTTTATCATATTGAGGAAGTTACCTTTGATTCCTATCTTTTGGCGTGTTTTTATCAGAAAAATATGCTGAATTTAGTATAATGCTTTTTTAGCATCAGTCGAGATCTTGTGATATTTTTTTTCCCTTTTAATTTGTTAATGTGCTGTATTAAATTAATTGATTTTCTTGCATTGAATCATCCTTGCATTCCTGGTATAAACCCCACTTGGTCATGGTGTGTAATTATTTAATGTGCTGTTGGATTTAATTTGCTAATATTTTATTGAGAATTTCTGCATCTGTGTTCATTAGGGAGATAGGCCCGTAGTTTTCCTTTCTTATAGCATCTTTACCTGGTTTTGGTATTAAAATGATATTAGCTTTATAAAATGAGTCAGGTAGGGGCCAGGATGGCGGCTTAGCAATGTGTACATCTTAGTTCATCCTCCAGAACAACTACTAAATAACCAGACACAATACAGAACAGCTCCTGGGGCCACGTCAGTGACCGGACACACAGCATACCCCCAGTCTGGACGAGCTGGACCAGTTGCAAGCCCCTCCAGAATCGTGAGTTCCCCTAGCTATGGCAGCTGGCACCCCTCCCCCACAGGCTGCTTCCCACAGGGGAAAGGAAAGAGACTTTACCAGCAGCAGGGCTGAGCCCAACCAAACGCCAATTGTGGAATTAATTAACAAATTCTGACTACTAAAAATAGGCCCCCAGCTCAGGTGAACCTGGTCAAAGTGGAGGTTGCTCATTTTTGCCCCAGCGCCAACGGAGCAGGGCTGATGGAAAAAGAAAAAAATAGGAAGCAGAGGTTTTTGTGGCTGTGTTTCTACAAAGGCTTCACTGCCTTTGGATACAGCGGCAGGATTTCTGAGGCTGCAACTGCCCCAGGCATAGGCAGAAACAAGCTTGATTGAGGGCTTGTCTCGAGCCTGTGACTTCCCCAGGGGAGGGGTGAAGCCCAACTCAGGTGGAATACCTCCCTCAAGGAATTCAGACACCAGGGCTTGGTAATTTGAAACCATTAAAACCAGCCTACAACCTCTCCTCTTTCTCCACCATGCCTCCAGCAGCCTGCCAAAGTTAAAAATACCGCATCATCTTATGCTGGTGGGACCTGCAAGCAGACAAGCGCCACATACTGGGCAGGATAAGAAAAACAGAGCTCAGAGACTTCACAGGAAAGTCTGTCTACCTGCTGGGTCTCACCCTCAGGGAAAACTGATGCAGGTGACTCTTTCCTCCTGATAGGAGGCCAGTTTGGTCTGGGAAAATCCAGCTGGGGTCTATAATACCTATGTAGACCTCCTAAGGGTGGGGGGAAAAGGCACCATACAAGCAGGGCAAGAAACAAGAAAACAAGAACTGAAAAATTCTCCTCTGTTAAACAAAACCTAAGCTAGAGGTCCAGAAAAAGCTGAACTGAATGTCAAAGAACAGAGAGACAACAAATTCATCCAGCAAGAAAACCCTAGGCAAAAGAAGTGAAAGCAATCTCCAGAATAAACTAATTAAGGTAATTAAATACCTAGACGCCACCAAAAAATAACAAATCACACTAGAAAAATTGAAGATATGGCCCAGTCAAAGGAACAAACCAACAATTCAAATGAGATACAGGAGCTGAAACAATTAATTCAGAATATACGAACAGACATGGAAAACCTCATCAAAAATCAAATCAATGAATTGAGGGAGGATATAAAGAAGGCAAGGAATGAACAAAAAGAAGAAATCGGAAGTCTGAAAAAACAAATCACAGAACTTATGGGAATGAAAGGCACGGTAGAAGAGATGAAAAAATGGAAACCTACAGTGGTAGATTTCAAGAGGCAGAACATACGATTAGTGAACTGGAGGACGGAACATCTGAAATCCGAGAAAAAAAAGAAAATATAGGGAAAAAAATGGAAAAATATGAGCAGGGACTCAGGGAATTGAAGGACAATATGAAGTGCATGAGTATATGTGTTGTGGGTGTCCCGGAAGGAGGAGAGAAGGGAAAAGGAGGAGAAAAACTAATAGAGGAAATTATCACTGAAAATTTCCCAACTCTTATGAAAGACTTAAAATTATAGATCCAAGAAGTGCAGTGTACCCCAAAGAGAATAGATCCAAATAGACGTACTCCAAGACATTTATTAATCAGAATGTCAGAGGTCAAAGACAATGAGAATCTTGAAAACAGCAAGAGAAAAGCAATCCATCACATACAAGGGAAGCCCAATAAGACTATGCGTAGATTTCTCAGCAGAAACCATGGAGGTGAGAAGACAGTGGGATGATATATTTAAATTATTAAAAGAGAAAAACTGCCAACCAAGAATTCTATATCCAGAAAAATTGTCCTTCAAAAATGAGGGAGAAATTAAAACACTTTCAGACGAAACATCACTGAGGGAATTTGTGACCAAGAGACCAGCTCTGCAAGAAATACTAAAGGGAGCACTAGAGACTGATACAAAGGCAGAAGAGAGAGGTGTGGAAAAGAGTGTAGAAAGGAAGACTATGAGTAAAGGTAAAAAGAAGGAAAATTAGAAGGACATATAAAAGCCAAAAGGCAAAATGGTAGAGGAGGGTACTGCCTGTGCAGTATTAACACTGAATGTTGTTGGATTAAGCTTCCCAATTGGGGAACATGGACTGTCAGAATGGATTAGGGAACGGGACCCATTTATATGCCGTCTCTACTCAAAGGACATGAGGGCAAGGACACAAATGGACATTTGCACAACAATGTTTATAGCAGCATTATTTATAATTACTAAGAGATGGAAACAGCCAAAATGTCCATCAGCAGATGGGTGGCTAAACAAACTGTGGTATATACATACAATGGAATATTATGCAGCTGTAAGACAGAATAAAGTTATGAAGTATGTAACAACATGGATGGACCTTAAGGACATTATGCTGAGTGAGATTAGCCAGAAACAAAAGGGCAAATACTGAATGGTCTCACTGATATGAACTGACATTAGTGAATAAACTTGGAGAAGTTCATTGGTAACAGAGACCATCAGGAGATAGAAAGAGGGTAAGATATTGGGTAATTGGAGCTGAAGGGATACAGATTGTACAACAGGACTGAATGTAAAAACTCAGAAATGGACAGCACAATACTACCTAACTGTAATACAATTATGTTAAAACACTGAATGAAGCTGAATGTGAGAATGATAGAGGAGGGCTGGGGGCACAAATGAAATCCAAAAGAAAGATAGACAATAAAGGTTGAGATGGTATAATCTAGGAGTGCCTAGAGTGTATAATGACAGGGACTAAATGTACAAATTTTAAAAATGTTTTTGCATGAGGAAGAACAAAGGAATGTCATTATTGCAGGGTACTGAAAATAGATGGTAATTAATATTTTAAAATGTCACCTTATGTGTGAGACTAAAGCAAAAAATGTTTATTTGGTACAAAATTTATATTTTGACTAGTGCATTTCCTAATATAACTTATGTAGATAGTTTGATTGAACACCATAAGTACATGGAATCTTGGGTGGGACATGAGATTTTGTTGGTTTGTCCAGAGTGATGCCCCAATGAATCCCAGAGTGATTTGATCAGTGAGCAGAAAAGTATTTGCAAAGTCCCCTTTGGGGAATGGTGAGAACAGGGAAAAATTCATCCTCCCCAAGTTGAATTCTTGATATTCTCACAAGCAGTGTAGACAACCAAAGCTATAAGCTGAGCCCCCAGTCTTGGGGCTTAACCCCACAAAGGATTACTTAAAATTAGCCTAAGAGTCACCCCCAAGAGAACCTCTTTTGTTGCTCACATGTGGCCTCTCTCTCCAGCCAACACAACAAGCAAGCTCACCACCCTCCCCCTGTCTATGTGGGACATGCCTCCCAGGGGTGTGGACCTTCCTGGCAACGTGGGACAGAAATCCTAGAATGAGCTGAGACTCAGCATCAAGGGATTGAGAAAACCCTCTCGACCAAAAGGGGGAAGAGTAAAATGAGACAAAGTGTCAATGGCTGAGAGATTCCAAACAGAGTCAAGAGGTTATCCTGGAGGTTATTCTTACACATTAAATAGATATCACCTTGTTATCCAAGAGGAAATGGAGAGGCTGGAGGGAACTGCCTGAAAATGTAGAGCTGTGTTCCAGTAGCCATTCTTCTTGATGATGATTGTATAATGATATAGCTTTCACAGTGTGACTGTGTGATTGTGAAAACCTTGTGTCTGATGTTCCTTTTATCTACCTTGTCAACAGATGAGTAGAACATATGGAATAAAAATTAATAGTAGGGGGAATAAATGTTAAAATAAATTTAGTTTGAAATGCTAGTGATCAATGAAAGCGAGGGGTAAGGGGTATGGTATGTATAATTTTTTTTTCTGTTTTCATTTTATTTTTCTGTTGTCTTTTTATTTCTTTTTCTGAATTGATGCAAATATTCTAAGAAATGATCATGCTGATGAATATGCATCTATGTGATGATATTGTGAATTACTAATTATATATGTAGAATGGAATGATCACATATTAAGAATGTTTGTGTTTCTTTCCTGTAATTTTTTTCAAAAATTTAAAAATTAATAATAAAAATTAAAAAAAAATGAGTTACGTAGAGTTCCTTTTTCCTCAATTGTTTGGAAAAGTTTGAGCAGGATTGGTGTTAGTTCT
>PVIY010006917.1:0-84837 GCA_004026745.1 Myrmecophaga tridactyla
TTTTAATATATCTCTAGGTCTATTTCTCTCTACAGAGAGACATCTATATGCTTTTCACCAAATGTTGATGATTTGAGGGGCAAATGGCATTTAGGGTGATCTTTTTAAGCTTTCTTATTTTTGTTCTCTATATTATTTGAATTTTTGTAGTGAAAATAGGCCCATTTTATTAAAAACTATTTTCTTTTTTAAATTAAGGCAAGCATCTTGGCCCAAATAACCTTAAATAGTAGATTTAATGTTAGGGTAGTAGGAAGCAACCATACGTCTCTAGAAAACAATAATACTATGTGAGTAAAGCAATACAGCAATACAGAATAAACCTATTAAATGGAAAATAAAAACACCCCATGTTTGAAAGCTGGGAAACTGGCATTCTTATATACTGCTAATAAAAATATAAGCAAAATTTTCCTTGTCTCAACATTTTTTATATTTTTATATTTTTTATAGTATCTCATTTTCTTACACAATATATCTCATTATCTATTCAACTTTATCTATAGCGATAAATCTGATAGACAAATAAAAATACTCAGATATCAAGAGATGTTTTCTGTGGATGATGAAATTCCATAATATATATTTTTGTATTTTTTCTTATCTGTAATTTTTAATATTCTACATTAACATGAAATACCATCTTTTTAATTCTGAGACTCTAAGTGGTATCTTAAATCCCTTGAAGTATGGTAATTTTGTAATTGAAAAAATAGAGTATTTATAATAAAGGAGGGATGATGTTTAAACAGACATCATAGAGGATGACTTGTCTACACACCTTAATATCAACTCAGAGTTTTCAAAAATCAGAAAGATCAGAAAGGAGAAATGGTTGTGATGAAGTTGCCATTTGTGCAGCCTCAAAATTAAGAAGACAGAAGGGGTATGCTCAATAGGAATAAAGTTATTTACCACGATAGGAAAGATGAGGAAAGCAAGGGCTTGGATGGGGGAAGGAAAAACACCTTTCGGTAGTATTTCGTTTGAATTAGATCCAGACTTTATGAAAGGGAATTTGCAGACTAGGTATTGCAGACCAAGCTGGAGAAAGCATTGGGGGAAGTGGTCTCAAATGGCGTAGTGCCTATTTGTTGCTTACTCTTGAAATGCAGCTACAAAGGAATTTTGAATCTGTCTTGTCCTTACATAGCTGAAGGTGTTTCACTCACAAATTTGATGAATTGAATCTTCACAATTCTCACATGAATATAGAATAAACCTCACATTGAATTAAAAGTGACTGTACCCTCTCTTCCTGCTTCATCTCTGTCAGGAGTAATTCCATTCAAAATCTTCTCCCCGAATCACAACAGACTTTGGATTCAGATCATTCTTTTCATTTGGCCACATATAGAATTTATTCCATTAATGTATTTTCCCTTTCCTTAGAACTGATTTTTAGGCCATATTTTTACAAGTAATAGATGGAAAAATGGTAACTACCCTAGAATACTGATTTGCCTTTCATTTGCACTTTAATGATTAAATAATGGCAAGGTTAGATAATTTTTGTTTCAGAATTACCCATACAAAGGGGATTGCCAGTATCTAAATACAATGCATATACTTGTTTTTCATTTTGCTTTCCAAAAGCATTAAAAGATTTTTAAGAAATCAGCTTACCCAGTGAGCTTGACTGCATGGGTCCGAATCTTTGGATATTTGTCTGATTCTTCATTTATGCTGGTAATATGTCTATATATTCCTGTCTTATAATGGAAGAAATCCTCATGGACTTGCATTATGGCTAAAATAAAACCCAACAGAATAAATGACAGAGTTTTTCTTTCAAAACTTTGAAATATTTTTCTTTCAAAAATGGAAAGTTTTTGAAGAATTCAAATTCTCACAGAAAAATCCCTGGGAAAATTGTTAGAAGTTAAACCTAAGACAGAATTTTGTAATTAGTCTAATTTTTATTCTTCATTTATTTGGTTGCAATATTGCTCTTGGGAAAATGACTTTTAGCTCTTTAGCCTATTACTTATGTACACATTATACTTTTAAAAGTCTATTCTTAATCAACAGATGCAGTATTACCAGGAATTGAGCCCCTTGCAGGGAAGGCCCATTACTTGACCTTGATTGCAGTGTCTGCATTAACCTTATGCTTCATCACAAGCCTCTTAAAATGTCAATTAAGCTAGCAGGGAAGGGTTAGCCTAGCAAACTGGGACTAAGGTGACTGTTCTTAATCATTAGAGGTGAATACAAACCTTTCCTTGGTGAGTTTGAATAAAAAGCAAACCTTTGGAAAAAGAACACTCTAGCAAGATTTCATCCTCTCAGCTCTGGAGAGCAGAGCCATCATTGTATTCTCTAAAAAGCAGAGTTTTTACTTTGTAAAGCTCTTCTTCATTCCCGCATCTAGATTATTTCTTTTGTGCATCATGTGCTGCTTTGTTGAAAGTCTTGGACAATACAGAGAGAAAGCTTTAAACTTCTCTTCTAGAACATGAATTAAAAACACTTAGAATTGGGACCAAATAATAATAACTTAATCACTGTGTGCAATGCTTGTCCATTTTAGTATGAAATGTGTTATAAATAAAGTAGCAAATAAGGTCACTAGCATTTGATAAACACTAAAACGTATACTCCAAAGTGAAATATAAGTTTTGAATGCTCTATTTTTATTTCATTTTTAATGTTCTTTTCAATGCTGTTCAAATATTCTCAAAAGAGAGTAAGTCTTCTTTATCTACTATAAAACACATTCTTATAGGATTTTAAGAATTCATGTAACTGTACTATATGTAGATGGTTGCTTTTGTTTTCTTTCCCATCACCTGTACTTAGGTTCAATTCTACAGATTTTAGAAGATTGCACGCTGTGTTATTGCCTTTTACTTCCTTTTGTGCTGAGACAGGGGAGAAATGCTGTATGTTAGCCCAGGCAGCAGTAAGCAGGCAATCATTCATTTCGCATCTACAGCAAGGAGCATCAACCAGCATTCTAACCATCGATAAAAATGTGTAGTTGTTGCTAGTGGATTTTCTCTTGTATGGAACTATTGATTCTTTTAGCGCCTTTGATTCAAAATAGCACAACAAATAAAATATATTCTTCATTTTCTGAAAAATACTGGCAACTAAAGAAATATGGGTGAGAAGCCATCACGGTTAACTGAAAGATGGTTCCTTCGTTCAGCTTCTGATATGAACACAGACTCAATGACCCTACAAATATCTAATCATATTAGCTACTATACTGAAAATTCACTTTTGGAAAACTGCAGTAAACTCATTTTACAAGGCTATAACATGCATGAAGGTGGGATTAAGCTTGCCTATTTGCTGCTCTATCTCTAGTCCCTGGTTAGGCTGGCAGGAAGTAGGTAGAAAAAAATATTTGCTAAAAAAAGTTGAATAATTTTCATAATTGACTTCATTGCTTTGATATTTTATCTTTATATTTTGATTCATCATATGAAATTCGTGAGTACCTAAATACATGACCATAAACAAACCTAAGGTAGTCTCAACTTTAAATAATCATAATCCAAATGTCTCTTTTTTTTCACATGGCAGGCACCAGGAAATGAACCAGGGTCTCTGGCATGGCAGGCGAGAACTCTGCCTGCTGAGCCACCGTGGTCCAATCCAAATGTCTTTTGACTGATTTTAAAAAGCATGAATGAACAAACAATTGAATGAATGAAAGAAGACAATGAAAGTAAGAAGGAAAAGAAAAATACAGATGCAATGATTTGGAGTCATTTAGGTAACAAATGCCAAAGTTGAAATTTTGAATTCCATACTGAGTTCAAATGCCTGGTCCCCTTCAAATTTGTCACATATGCTCCACTTCATGACGTACACATTGAAGTTAAAGATGAATTCCAGCATTCTTACAACAGCCAACAAATCACACAGGTGTAAGGAGGAAAAAAACTTTCCTCTATTTGTCTAGGATTTTGTGTAAGGTCTGGGAATTTTTAAATTAAAACCAGGACAAGTTTAATCTACGATTTGTTTTCTCAACAAATGTTAAGTGGTAATAATGAGCAACAAAAATTCTTCCAACACAATTATAAAATCCACAGTTCCTAATGGATATTGAGACAATTCCAACTAGATTGGTATTCAGAAAAACAAAACAAACAAACAAAAAACTCCGACCAATGTTTCCTTAAGTAAATATCAAATGTTTTACATTTAATTTTGACTTATTTTATATTCCACTGCCTTGATAATATTTTTTGAGCCTTTCAGAGTTCATAAAATGAAACTCCATTTTAGGCATCACTAGATTTGCTATTCCATGCACTTCAAGGCAATGTTAAGACTGGGAGTATATGTTGTGACCTTATCAGCATTACCTATGCCATAGGTGTAAAACAAAATGTACTTTCAAGAGGAAAGCTAAAAAAGGAAATATTTATCAGGGATGATATCTTAAAAATTAATGCACAGTAACCATTGAACTGTTTTCTTTTTTTCTGTTAGTTCAAATCTGTAAGACATTTACAGAATTGATCAAAATAGATGTCTTTTGCAAAATGCATTGTACTGGCTTATTTCTTTTATTATAAGCTAGTAGAAAAAGGGAAGTATCTACTTTGATTCTACTGCTAAATCTCTTTGTTTATTTATTTTTATTTTTTTGCATGGACAGGCACCTGGAATCGAACCCAGGTCTCCGGCATGGCAGGAGAGAATTCTGCCACTGAGCCATAGTCGCATTGCCCTGCTAAATCTCTTTTTTTTTCAATCTATTACCTAAGCCTTTTAAATTAAAGATGAGAAAATATCTAACATTATGTATGATTCTTAAATATGTTTGAACAGAAATGTGATTCCTGTTGCAAATTAATCACTACACATTTCATGTTTGACTGTCTGATTGGTTCATGACCACTTTTGAAAGACTTATTTAGATTTGATCAACAGCTTCTTTCATATTTAAGAATATCACCTTTAGTTCAATGTAAGTGAGTCTGTCTTAAAATGAAATATTACTTAAAGAATCAATAGATGAGCATATCTATGATAACTGCGCTGACCCTAGGACTGTAGAATCCTTACAATATTCTAAAAGTTTTCTTTCCTATTAAACACATCTTATGTGAGCTAAAATGCAATTACGTTTTTAAAGGAATGAATAAGACTGAACTAAATGCTGTCCAAGCTTACCTTGAACTGGTCCATTTTGCATGATTTCTTTCATTATTTCAATTTCCTGGAAGGAAAAATGTCAATGAGCATCATCATTCTTTATCAAAGCATACTAAACGTATTGTTTGGTGGACACTCTTAAGTGTTGTACAATCCAAAATGACTTGACCATTCAGAAATTACTATTAAACATGCTTTATAATTATTCATATGTGAAACTTTACAACGATGAAGCTGCTAAAGTCAAATGCACCTGTTACTTTCATTGACTTTTATCATTAAATAATAATTTTGAAATGGAGAGGAAATATAACTTTTTATGGTCCAAAGAAAAATTACTCCAATGAAACTGAAAACATGTTTTAACAGTGGGGATTATTGTTGCCTCCATTATTTTGATCACAAGAGTCATCTCATATGATTGTTTAGCAAGGTACCCCAGTCTGGTTTTAAAATACTAATATCTCTATGTTGTCACCAAATGTGTAAAACAGTACTCAGTTGTGAGGCAGTGGACCCGTTCGTTCATTCATTCATTCATTCACTCATCTGTACACTTTAAGCACAGAGTACATATCAGAAACTCTGATAGACACAAATATTGATCCTGGACCTTTCCTCAAGGTATTTATATTTTGCTTGAATAAGCAAGAAGGTACACAATTAATTGCAATATGATATAATACGCTCTATTTTGGTGGCAAGCAAAAGAGTCATAGGTTAAAATAGGAAAGAGACATTAATTCTGCCTAGAAGTCAAGGAGCACTTAACTGAGAAGGTGAGGTTTGACCTGGGTCTTGACATAACTGTGGGATTTCACCAGAGAGATTTAGATTGGATGAACATTTGGGTTAAGGGACTCATTACATGGCTAAGCAGAGAACCGTAAAAGAACATGGTGAATAAGAAACCTGTATTTTAGGATCGCCATGACTGGTGGAAGGAGTGGATGCTGGCAGGACATTTCTGTAAAAGGAAGACAGACACAACTCACAAAAATCTGCATGTCTTAGGAAAAATACTGGACTATACTCTGGAGGTAATTGGGAGTCACTAAAGGTTCAGAAACTCTGAAAATAAGAATGCATGGGTAATTATGATACAATGGAGTAAAAATTGCCTAGCTTTTTAATATTAGCAAACTGTAATCCAACAATATCTTCTTCCCATTATGGTTTGATCCACTTAATTATTCTGTTGAATGAGGCAAAGGATTCATAAAATGAAATTATGACAAAGTGGTCTTGCCACAGCAATAAAAAAGTAAGAGAAAAGATGTTTGACAGCTTCTGTCGAAGTGTCAAACAATATATATGTAACATAATTTTAAAACCTTATTTCCATGACCATTTTGAATTTAAATAATCATTTACACTGCCCTAATATTGCAGATTATAAATCTTACCCAAACTGGAGGTTTTTAATGGACACTTTTAGAATATCAAATAATTTCTGAAAATAACATTTTTTCAAAACAGTTTTAAATAGTTTTAGTAACAATGAAGCTGTACATTTTTGAGAAAGTTAAGCATTATTAATTTTGCTATTTACACTTACATTGGAAGAGACTCTGTATGGAGGAGAGCATTGGTATATCCTGTTAGATTTTTCAATGTTGTTAGGACATGGCTTTGTGGCATGCCGCTTTCCCCGCCCATCAGACCTACTCGCCATTGCACAGCCATTGCTGCTGGCATTTTGATCCTTGGAAAGTGGATAACATGCATGGGATACCAGTCTATGAGGAATAAGCAAAGAAGCAAAGGTAATATTCAGGAAAATGCCACAATTGCTTGTCCATATCCGATTTTACTGAATTAAACATTCATAAATTAATCTGACTACTTACATGTATAACTTTCAAACTGAACTTTTGACTGACACAAACACCGCAGCCCAATGACTTTGTACTCCACCTTCTTCCCTCTTATTTCTTTAGCATAATTTCAAAAATTTTGCATCAATCTATTTCAGTAAACAATTCTACCTGTAGTATAGAATTTCCTGAAGAGGAAAAGTGACTGTCAATAAAGTTTGTGGGAAGAATAATAAAGGGAGGACTCCTTCTGTCTATATCTATAAGTCCAATGTTCAAGAGCCAAATTAAATGTGTGAAAGATAATGAATTCGATTATCCTCAGATGGGGTGTTCTGATAAATTGTGTGTTTTAGAATTAGTGTTATCTTGAACGTTTTTATTGTTATAGATAAAGTCTTATAAGATTTTAATTAGCATGTGCCTATAGTTTATGATACTTTGGTGAAACTAGTATAGTACTAATATAGTATTAAAAGTTAATGAGGTAGTAGGACAGAGGTATAAGTTAGTATTATACCCTTCAAATAACATTTTTTCCATTTTTGTCTATTTCTCCTTTTATCTTTTTCATTGATTTATGTCTTTATTTCATATTTTCTTCCTTAGTTAATGTTTACTCAGCTGTACTTTTTCTAGCATCTCAAATGAAATCCCAAATGATTTAGTTTCAAAATTTCCTTTTAAATTTATATTTAAAACCATATGCATGTATACTGGGATGGTATAACTTGGAGATGCCTAGAGTGGACAACGATGGTGATCAAATGTACAAATACAAGAATGCTTTTGCGTGAGGGAGAACTAGTGAATGTCAACATCACGAGGTGTTGAAAATGGTATGGGATGGTCTATAGTTAACATTAACATTGTAATATGCTTCCATTGGATGTAACAAAGGCAATATGCCAAAGCTAAATGTCAATAAACGGAGGGGAAGAGTATGGGGGATGGGCATGGGATACTTTGTAGAGAATGGAAATGTCCTCAAATAGATTGTGGCAGTGAAGGCATGTCTTTGTGATTATACTAGGAACCATTGATTTTTTACTTAAGTTGGATTGTACAACATGTGAGTAAGACTGTTTAAAAATGAACAGGGTGCATGGGTAGTTCAGTGGTAGAATGCTCACCTTCCACACAGGAGACCCCAGTTTGATTCCCAGATCATATACCACCACACACACACACCCAAAAAAATGAACAGAGAGGTACAAGAGTTGGAGAGAATATGGAGAGAAAGATGTACCTATTCACTGTTAGTAGGGCAGTAGAGTGGTGCAGCCCCTCTGGAGGACAATGTGGTGACTCCCCAGGAGGCTAGGGTTGGAGATGCAGTATGGTCCTCCGACCCCGTAGTTAATTGGAACACAAATGGACATTTGCACACTTTTGTTTATGGTGTCAGTGTTTGAGATTTACAATGGATAGAAGTGGCCTAACAGTACATGGACAGGCACTGTGGGGTATACATACAATGGACTATTGAGCGCCTGCAAGAAGGGATGGAGTTGCCATGCATGCCGCTAGGTGAATGAATCTTGAGGACATTATGTGGAATGAAAGAAGTCAGAAATGAAAAGACATATTATAATGCCTCACTAATATAAACTAACTATAATGAACAAATGCTGAGAATTGAATTGAAAGCATAGGTTATCAGGTGAAGGTCTATTGTAAAGCTTCCTAGACTGTAAACTCTTACAGCAGTCACATCTACTCGGGAGTTGTAACAGTTATTTCTAAATTCTGAAATGCTGATTCTTTTTGTATATCCTGGTAGTTTCCTGAAACTTTGGGTATATATGTGACACGTGAAACTCAGAGCTAGAGCTCTGCAGCTATGAAAGTCAGCATTACCCCATTCAGCAACTGTTAAAAACACTGAAAAAGTGATCAGAGTTCAATTTGAGATATGAATGAGACTGATCTGGGTAGGACTGAGGTAAATCAGACTAAAGGGTATCTGTTACCCACAGATATTGACTGTGTTTTAAAACTTCAACTCCATGTGAGACCAAAGGAAGAGATGTTTATTTGGTGCAAACTTTATATTTTTGGTAGTACACTATCTAATCTAACTTGTATGGTCAGCTTATTCAAACACCATAATTACATGGAACCTTGAATAAGGAGTTAGAACTTAAAAAGGAGGAAATATTAAATTTCCCCACCTGGGGAAGATCTGATATTTCTGCAATTATTGGGGCTGCCAATTTGATAGGACAGGCCCTCGATCTTGGGGGCTTGCCCTTATAAACTTATTTCTGCAGAGGAGAAGCTAAGCCTACTTATGATTATGTCTAAGAGTCACAGCCAGAGAACCTCTTTTGTTGCTCAGATACGGCCTCTCTCTCTAAGTCAACTGCATAGGTGAAACCACTGCCCTCCCCGCCCCCCCACTACGTGGGACTTGACTGGGGCATAGATCTCTCTGACAATGTGTGACATACTCCCAGGAATGAGCCTGGCCCTGGTATTGAGATACTTAGAAAGTCTTCTTGACCAAAGAGGGAAACAGAAATGAAACAAAATAAAGTTTCAATGGCTGAGGGATTTCAAATACAGTTGAGAGGTCATTCTGGATGTTATTCTAATGTAGTATATAGATATCTCTTTTCTGTTTTTGGTGTACTGGAAGCTAGAGGGAAATGCCTGACACTATCGAACTGTAATTCAATAATTCAATAATTATAGAGCTTTTAAGTTGTGACCCTGTGATTGTGAAAACTTTATGATGGACACCCCCTTCATTTAGTGTATGGACAGATGAGTAAGAAAAAAAAAGACCAAAATAAATGAATAATGGGGGGGAAGGCACTTTGGGGTATTATTTCTTACTATTATTTTGTTTTATTTTTTTGAGTAATGTAAGGATCA
The DNA here is from genome assembly GCA_004026745.1 of Myrmecophaga tridactyla. Classification (NCBI taxonomy): domain Eukaryota; kingdom Metazoa; phylum Chordata; class Mammalia; order Pilosa; family Myrmecophagidae; genus Myrmecophaga; species Myrmecophaga tridactyla. The sequence continues at coordinate 9,819 of PVIY010006917.1, forward strand.
ATGCACAGCTATGTGATGATACTGTGAACCATTGATTGTATACTTTGGATGATTGTATGCTATGTGAGTATACAATACATCTCATAAAATTGCGTTAAACTTAATGAAGTAGAAAGGGTTCAGTGGTAGAATGCTCACCTTCCATGTGAGAGACCCAGGTTTGATTACCAGACCATGCACCCCCCCCAAAAAAAAAATTAATGAGGCAGAAATTTGCCAGTGGTATGCATTATAGAAAAGATGCAAATGTTATTTTGATTCCAATTTTGAAACTGAACACAATGAAGAATGAATTATTTGACTTCAAATCTAACATAATTCTATTGAATACAGAGACATATAGTAAAGGAACAAAAGCATGGAATTGGTTTTATAGATATTTGCTATCCAACTGGCCAAATAAATATCCACGAAGATTGGCTCAAGAAAATTCAACAACATCAAATAGAATTTGAGAATCAGAGCAAGAGGCATGACCAAAGCCAGGCCATTAAAAGCACTCAAACACTTCCAAGAAAAAATCTTGCATTAAATTTTGTGGTGATGAGATTTGGCTGGGTCTCAATGATAATGTGTCTTTTTTAAGCCCCTATGGTTCTTTTATGTTCATTGTGGTGCAGAGCTGAAGTCAACCAAGCACCACCACACCAGTTATGGTGTAAATTGCCATTCTACTGAAAGTCCAGATTACCCATTCTAAGCACCATCTTATTAGGCAAAAACACACTGAAAAAGATGGTAAGAGAAAATTATAGCCACCTCTCAACATCCTGCACCTAACTCTTTTTCATGGCATCCAACTCCTCTATGGCAAACACAAAGGGTTTAGTGGATGAAGAAAGAATAAGTGGCCAGAGCATGCACAGATCACTGGTTAATAGCTTCAGTTTCTTCAGCTGAACAGCACAGATCTTCAGTAGATTAGCTCTTATAATGAGATGTGTGGGTATCAGACTATGCAAGAGCAAGGAAATGCAACATCCTTTTTCTCATCAAATGGGAAGGCGACAATTAATTATATTGATTAGCTGAAACAATTATAAATGACTTTGTTATTTTATTCTTCTGGATTTGTCATCTAATTTTTAAGTGACATTATCAGTTCTTCTACTGAGTAAATAAAAGGCTCAGCACAGGTATGAGCAACATCAATTACTTCATTCCCTCCGTGGGGATTCAGTAGAACAGCTTGACTCAGAGCAACAAGAAGACAACCTTTATTAGATCCTTCAAAACTAACATTTCTATTCTGAATTCGGTTAGAACTATATATATTATTCAAATAATTGTTTCCACTAGTTTCTAATCTCAATAGATAATAAATATAGTATGTATGTTTATGCTTATATGTTTATATTTATATTTATAGAGATGTAGTATATATATAAATATATTTGTACATTTCTTGTAATAAACTTAAATGGTAATTTTTTCCCTTATTCTAGCCCCAAGCAACACCCATAAGAGAATCATAGAAACACATTTCGGGCAGCTATTTACCCACGTTTTCTCAGGTACCACCAAGCCCTATCGACGCTTCCACTGTTACATCCATGCCGGTTCTTAGCACAGCAAGAGATCAAATTCTGAGGGGATAGATTGGCTGTGTATCGACCATTGGACTGAATTGCTATTCGGTCAGCTGCCACACCTAATATTAAAATAGAATATTGATTAATATTCAAAAGGCACAATGATTTACATAACTCATAGAAGCAAATGACATTATACTAGCACCTCTGCTATTCTTATGAAATTATTCCCCTATTTTATGAAAGAAAAGAGAAATTCTTGGATACTTTGACTTTCAGTGTAAGGGTTAAAAAGCAGCAAATATGGATTTTTAAAAATATTAGGGTAATTATTCTTTTGTTCAGAAAATACTTTTGCAAAGTAGAGAAAACCGTACTTAAGGAGTCAGAAGCCTAGCTTCCAGGGTCATTTCTGGTATTCTTCAGCTTTTGGTTTCGGGTAAGTCACTTCACCTATTTGTGCCTCCTTATAAAACCATAGGCTTGAAAATGGTGACCTCAATGACCTGTTCCAGTCCCATGAATCTGTAAGCTTCAGTTTGGTTATGTGTTTTACCATTAAACCTAATTTAGTATTTACATCCTAATATTATGTAGTATGTTGCACTTATACAGACATTTCAGAATCTCTATAAAGGTTTAGTCCAAATTCGCTGGAAATATTTAGAAAAGTTTGGAAGGGTCAAGGAATGACTCAGTTCAACTAATTGTTTGCCTCTCTCTTCCTGGAATTTTTTATTGGGCTTTACCTCTGAGACACATTCTATTTTTATTTTATTTTCTTATTTTTTTCTGCCTCCTGATTTTCTCTTTAGCACATATCACTCCTACCATTTCAAATGCCATCACCTCTTCAGCTTCTGGCATCTCCCTTCAATTGTGTTTAGTTGCTTAACTACTTCTTATATGTATATGTATTTTGAGAATTATTTATTCCATTTCATAACTTTTAGCTTCTTTGAAAGACATTTTTTTCTTATTTTAACAGTTGCTTTCCTACTTAAATTTTCTCAATCTTTTAGAGTACCAAATTTATTATTTTCCTTATTTAACATACATCAGTTTGATTTACCCTACTGAGTATACAGGATATGTCCCCTGAGACCACAAAGGGTGAAAACTCTCTCTCTGGTGTTCTGGTGAATTCAGTAGGGGGACAAATCTAGGCTTAGTGCTGGGTGGAAGCCATCCGCAGGGCTGTGACCTGGGGGACACCAAACAAACCTGCCAAATCAGCCTAGCAAGATATTCTGAGTATTTCACCATTACTGTCTTTCCTGTGAGAGCTTCAGAAATGCTGACTGTTTTAATTAAATTTAAAGCAAAATTCTTATAAATCACCTAGGAGGGCTAACACATTAACCTATGAGTATAAAATGGAAAATGATCAATCTGATTAAATCTCTGCCCACCCATCCAAAACAGGGTGCAGAGAGGCCCTCATGCAGATTCCTAACACAGTGAGGACAAGCCAGGGAGCGTTTATAATCGGGGTGGGAGGAGCGTAACGAGGAGTTAGAGATGGAGCCCCCCAGAGATAAGCTTGGCCAACTCTACGTCTCTGCCAAGGGCACCATTTCTGGCACAAACTGGCTGATACTATGAAATAATGATATTTTGACAAAGATACAATGTTTCTGTCCCAGGCAATACACACACAGAGCTGGGTTCTCTAAGAGACTGTGTAATCATTATACAGTACATTCAGCACTTAAACTATTTCTGAGGAGTCCTATAATTACCTGCAAAGTCCAGGGCACAGTTTTATTAAGATCTCTGATAGTGGTCAGTTGTCATCATATTAGATTGTATTTAATTGTTGGAATACAATCACTCCTTTGTGGATAATTTAGGGGGAAAAATCTTGGGATTAGCCTGAGTAATTCATTTATGGGCCTTGTGCATTTATATAAAAGAGGTATTTCTAACACTTGAGGACTAGTGGCACCAATTTGAAAGTCACTTTTCTGAAAAGATCAGGCGTACAACTTTAGAGTCATAAATCTACATATATTTAAAATCTTACTCATGTCTAAAATGTTTGATGCGTTATTTAGTTGAAATCTCTATACCCAGTTAATTTAAGTAAATATATTTTTTCAAGTACTACAGCAGGAAATAATGTAAGTATTATGGGACTGTGTAGATGTTTATTAAGGATTCCATACAATATTATGAATAAAGAGGTAGCTTAATGTTTTTATTACCAGGCCTTAATCCTCTAAGAGTGAACATATTTTTGTAACTTTTCTGTGTTGTTCTTTTGCTCCATTCTTTATTTAAAACTAGACCTTAAAAATAAAGAGCAACTTGAAGATAAAAATGGATTTTTCATATAATATTTATGTTGATTTCCATGGCCAGAATAAGATTTTACTTTAAATGACCATATGTTAATATATAAACATTCTAATTAAAAAAAAAAAAACTTTTGAATACTCTCCCAGGCTCTAGAGTCAAAGGGGGGGATTTATAGGGGAATAATTAAAATAACTTTATTACTTGCAGTAGAAAATGCCCAGGATGCAGCACAATTTTTTTGATCCAATGGCCCATGAGTCCATCCAGGCCACTTATAAGAAGCAATAAAAAACTCTGGAAGATCAGTTGTTGCAGGCAAAGAAGCCTAAAAAGAAAGAAGACACAAGTGTTTCATATTTTCTCAAATGTCTCCCAGTAACCATCGAAAGATAACATCACAAGAAAAGATAAAAAAAGAAAAAATTAAAAAATAAGATATCATGCATTTTGTAATTATTATTCTTTATTTTCTACACTCAAAATTTCTGAATGCCCTCCCCACTCTGCCTCAAAAAAAATTATGTAGAATTTCTAATTTTCACTCTGTACAAAAAAAAAGTTCAGTGTGTGGAATCATAACAGTCCAGAATAATAAGAGTAACACATAGAATGTTTATTCTGGGTAAATATACAGTGCAATGCTTTTGGCCAATGTTTGTCATCTTGAATCAGAGTTTTACTCATCCATGTGAAAGACCACATGGTGTTTCTAAAATTTGTTCTAAGAAAGAGCACTTGCTCTCCTTCCCTTCTATTTTGGTGGGTGTGTGTGATTCTGAGATGAAATTAATATCTAAAGGAAACTATATTAACACACATGGAGCCCCAGGAAACATATCAATTTTACACCAACTATTGGAAAACGAGACTGGAATGAATTGGTTGATATTTATAAAATCCTTGAAGATTAAAAGGGCTTCAGGAAATGTGCAATATCAAGGGTACAATAAATACAATGATATCTTAAGAGCTCATGTTAAAGTCCTGACAGAGTCAATTTTAGCTGCTATCTTTTAGAGAAGGCAAATTAAATATTATAGACCTTGCCCTGTTCATGTCACAAAAAGAAAACATAAAACCCAATATCCTGTGTCTTCCAAACTTTTCTAAAGAATGGTGAAGTTTACTTCCATAAATAATCACCTATTTATGGCGCAGATTCCAGGCAAATAAAGATTTGTTTATTAATTTTACATCACATGCATTCACACGCATACACATTCACATACCATTTTTGAAATGCTTTGAAGTCTTCCAAGTGTTTTAATACACAGTATTTTGTTTGATCTCTTCAATAGCCCCATGTGACATAATCAGGGCATGTATTATTAGCTCTATTTTATGAATAGGAAACTGACTTCTAAAAGTTAAATGCTAAGGTCTGTCAGTTAAATGAGAGCTACCGCTGGAACTAGTCCCAGATTTTAAAATTCTTGACTCCATACTCCATATCTGTCATTCCCCTATTTTATCAGAAATATGTGATACTTTGCAGCAGAAGTAAAATGTATATAAAGCTAAAATTTAACCTATTTAAGAGTCTTCATGACTTAAACAAATCAGGCATTAAACAAATCATGCATTAAATCCGGCTACTGATCCAATATCTAGCAAAAAATTACTTCTGACAAGTACATAATGGCTTCAAAGTCTAACGTAAAGAGATTTATAATTTTCCTGTCTTCCTGAAAAGACATCCATCCCAAACAATTTGTGAACTTGAATTTTAATGGGAGGGTTCACTTTTTATATATAGAACTATTATTAATAATAAGAAAGTCATTAACCTCCAGGTTCAATTACTAAAAACACAAATATTTAGAGATGGAATAAAAGTGTCAAAAACCATCGGGTTTTGACATTTTGTCAAGCACATTGCCATAGATTTATCTGCATGATAACTTGCAAGAGAGTGTCATAAAAAGTCATATGAGTTTGTATAGATTCTGAAACATTCGATGGGACATACTGCAGGGTTAGAGCAGAATAAATTTGCTTCACTGAGTGGATAGTTTCAGTGATGTAGATTCACTTTTCAAAGGAGTCTTTAGCGCTGGGACAGAAATCCATATATTTTACTCATACCTCCCAATATTATTATTAGCTTATCAGGTTGATTTTCAGGATTTACAATACCAAGGTGCCTCAAGTTTCCAAAAAAAAATAGGTACAGTATCAATGGTTATTGTAATTTGCCACTTCATAATTCCAAGGTAATAATATAGCTAGTATATTTCTTTTCTGCTCTGTTAAAACAATAAGTTCGTAACTATTATTTCAACTACATTTCAGCAGGGCTGAGTTATTTAGAATTTGACTTCTACATGCCAAAGCTTATCAAAGTGCTTTGCTTATAGGAGGTACTCAATATCTAATAAAAATTATGAGATACATATCTTTCTACGAAGATTTGATATCTTAAAAAATAATAGTTTTTCAACATAGGCACATTAAATTAAATTATAATACAAGCATACATTTATTGCTTTTATGTTTATTCTTTAAAGTTTAAAATATGAATGGCTAATCCTTCTCGATAAGGAAATACAGAAACAAAAAGAAAAATGGCATGTTCATTGAAATCATATTTACCAATTCCATTAAGCCAGATAATCAATCATGAAGCTCATTTATTGTATTTTTCAAGAAGTTACAACACATTTAATAATGCTCTTCCTAAAAATGAATCCATAGCATTTGAAGCTGGGCAAACACACATAACTTTGCAATTCTCTTTGCCTCATTATTTCAGATAATCTGATATAATGAACAGAGAGCAAAATTTTATATCCCATTATTCCATAATTATTACATTCTCCTGTAAAGCAGGAGTATTTCTCAACAGTTTATAAATAAGGGTAAGCATCACAGAATAGCAACTTTTAGGAACTGGTAATAGATGTCTGGCTTTAATAAATGGTATATTTTGTTGTATAAGGATAGCTTAATAAAGCAAGACAACCAAGAGAAACAGAGTGACATAAATTCCAAAATACCAGAGGCTTAAATAAGATAGAGATTTATTTTTAAAGGAGATTTACTCAGTTCCATATGGGTATTTTTATATTTATATTTCCAATATAAATTATATTTCCAAACTAATATTAGTCAAATTTTAGGTTAAACTCAGTCTCACTGCTTCAATATTTCCATATAGAAAGTAGAGATTAAAATTAATATGAATAAACATAAGACTTGGCTGCAACAGTGAATGCTGGAGAATTTTTGCAATAACTCCTGCATTTTATTGAATCAAATCTCTAAAGAAGAAATGGAAACCATCACAGAGACCCTTGAGAACAAATTGATCAATTTTTTTTCAAGAGCTTCAGAATAAATTCTAGACATTCTTATAAGTCCATATCCACATATACCAGCTACATGAATCACCATTTTCATCTCCAGTTGCACTTTTCTCCCACTGAAACTAAGATAATCAGAGTAACTTGAGAATCAAAAGAAAGCAGCAGAAGATATCATTATATTCTGAACTAACAAACCAAAGTCAGTGACCATGGTACCAAGAAATTTCTTCTGAACTCTTTTCATATTGGAGAGGAAAGAACCAAGTTTCTGGCTGCTAATGGCAACATGAATTTCTCATATTCAAAAATATTTGAATAATTATCAAAGCATGACTTAAAAAAAAGTCATGCTTTGATAATTATCTAAGTTTTAATTATAGTATAATTTTTAATGATTTACTTATAACTATCAATATTCAGTGACTGCACTATGGCAGATAGTGTTAGTTTCTTTAGTCTTCCCATTCTTAATAAGCTTTCTCTTTTCTCAAAGTAATAAAATTTTTAGTTCAGCATATCCAGTTTCATTAAATTCACTACATTTCCCAGCCTCCCTTGCGCCTAAGTGCGTCTACATCACTAAATTCTAATCAATGGCATGCAAGCACATGGGTCATTTGGCAGCTTCTGAAAACTTTCCTTAAGAGACTGACTGTACTTGACTTTTGCCGCTTAGTCATTTCCTGCAGGCAGGAATTTACACATTATAGATGGACATGGAGCAGCCTTCTTGAAGCATTATATGACCTTGCAATAAAGGCAATGGAGCAACAAAAAGGACGAAGGTTGGGTATACGGCACCACGGAGTCGAATTCCAGCTCAGGACCAGCCACTTCCAGGTTTTTTGGTGAAAGATAAATTTCTATCTTCCGTAAGCCACTCTCATTTTGCTTTTTTTGACACACTCAACTGTGTCCAATCATGACTAATAAATCACACATTATTAAAGCTACCAGGGTAATGTCGTATGTAGTTGAATACAGGGCATCACAAATGTAAAAAGCATCCCAATAATGGAAGTGTTAAAAGTGAAGAAAATATGCCTGTGAAAGTTGATGAACTATAATATTTTCTAAAAGGAGTTCCCTCAGAACACTAGTTATGAGGAATTTTAATAGGTAACTACAAAAGAAGGTGTTCGTTCATCAAAAGAGTTCCGAGAAACACTGGTTTTGAAAATTAAATAGATTTTTGCCTTCATCACAATATTTTAATAAATTGCTAAGTGTGTTATGGGGTTGAAGGGGTGGAAACAATATCCCGATTTTTAATATTCACAATTTGAGCCAATGCAGAATATTTTGTTTTGTTTCATTATTTCATTTTGTTTCATTTTTATTGTGAAGAAGACCAAAGGACTAGTGTTTCATGGAAGATACATTGGGCAATAGCCCCGTATGAAGTAGACAGAGATATGAGGAAGCCAGAAAGCAGGTACTTTTATATTGACATGCCAAATCCCCTGAGAAATCTATTTTAACATCGCAAAATATTTGTTCATAAAGAGCAGAAATATAAATTTTCAGATTTATTTTGGAAGATGTGTCCTGCGGCACTCCCTACAATCCCATCCCACGCTGTCATTTAAGTCACGTTCAATTATATTACAGTGTTATGCAGCAGACCATGACTAGTTCAGAAAAACAAAACTGAAAATCTGAAAACTGATTTAAGTGATAAGACATTTGTTCTGCCCCAGTGCGTCTGACCAAGGAATGAGGCCTGGGTGTACATTTTCTAAAATTACTGAAGGGTTTGGGGTCCCATTCTGAGAAAAGGGTATAGAGAGAGGCCTGAGGAGACAGAAGATGCTTTAATGCTTTCCTATTATTGAAATCTTAGTTCATTGATTATAAGAACAACTGAATTCTATTCTTTCCTGGCTTTTTTATCTAGCTAAATAATAAGATTTTGAGATGAGCTGAGAGAAATGTATACTTAAACATACATACCACCCCTGCCCCTCTTCCTGAGACATATGGGCAACTTACTGTATTTTGGAAACCTGATGCCATGTGCCTTATGTTCATTTCTGTAGGAGCTAAGCACCAATTTTATGGGAAAAATCGTCATTTTTTTGTTCACTGTTATGTAAATAACATGACTATGTAACTGAGGCTTTCTATTTTCTAATCAGTGTTTTGCTTTCAACAAAGGTTTTTATTTACACAGATTATACTGGTTATTGGAATCCAATAGCGGCTGTTGTTCAGACAGAGTATTTCCTAATCAAATAAAAAATTTCAATAACCCATGAATGGTTAAGGCAAAACTTGAAATTTTGGGAAAGGATAAACAAATCCCTCCTATTATAACCAGTGTCGGGAGAAGGAAAAAATCCAGTCAATCAGCTGATATGCGCTATTCAGATAATGATAAAATATCCAGATGATTAAATGAAGTTTTTCATTTTTTACTGCAATGATCTATTAATTGGTGGCTTTAAAAGTTATATAATACGTGAAATGTTATTTTATTTAACTTATAACAAACCATAGAAAATTATGACCTTAAGTTTTCCTTTTTTTAATAAAGCCAACTAAAACACACTAAATCATATATACAACTACATTATAAGTATTCTAACATATATTTGGTGACTGAAAAAACATTATGCTAGTTAACTATGAAGTTGACTAAAAAACAATTCAGAACATTTTTACCTTATCAAGCTGACATTATATAATATGTCTACAGGTTCTAAAATGTTGTACCAGTCTTCTTAATATTTTGATAACTTCCATAAAGCTCCACTTTATATGTGATTCTTATTTGTAAGAATTTAAGTTTACTTTATCATTCTCCCTGAGGAATCAACAATACAACTATAAAATTTTTTAACTGATCCAAGTATAAAAATGAACTCAATTTCCTGATTTCTCTTTGAAAATTATATATATTTTTCAAAATATTTGCTATATTTCTAACATTGCTTAAAGAAGCTTCTTAGAATTATCTCCCAAATTCAAAAGCACTTGAACATCATGTCTAGAAAAACATTCAGGAGCAGAGTTGTTGATATGATCTGATGTAGGAACATAGTAGAAGAACTTTCAGGTTCACCAGTAATTTGTTAATTCCATCAGTGTCAATAAATCCAGGGCTACACTTTTCTTTATGAAATAAAATGCTCCAAATTATGAAGGATTGGATAATTTAGTCTGTACAGAATTGACCTCTTCCAGAACTCTGCTATTCTCCCAAGGTTAATACAACAAAGAATGAGCACAACTTTATATATACTATACAACAGCATTTCTTTAATGCTACTATATGCGAAATACTGTGCTAAGCACTCAGCATTTCCTGGAACTCTTACAACCGTATGAATTAGGTTCCACCCTTATCATCTTTTTACAAGGAGAAGGCTTAGGCTGAAAAAAGTTAACTAAATTGCCTAAAGTCAGGCAGTAGGTGGTGGAGCCAGATGGAGACCCAAGGTCAGAGCCTGTCATGGTTTGCAGAAAGTACTAAATGGGTGAGCTAATTGGACTCCACATGCCTTTAAATATGACTCCAGCTGTGATGGTTCTGGTGCCTCAAAACCATGCTAGTTCTGCATACAGTCAGAATAACTGATGCCTCCATTGTTTTCTACCTGAGACACTAAGAAATGTCTACCTTTCCCAAAATAAACCTCTGTTCCCTCCATCACTCTTATTGCAATATTCTATCTAGCTGAAGTTGGTATATTGGTCCCCTAGTGCTTCTGTGACAGATTACCACAACTTGGGTGTTTTAAAACACCAAAAATCTAATCTCTCACAGTTCTGGAAGCTAAAAATCTGAAATCAAGGTACTAGCAGGGTCATCCTCCCTCTGTAGACTCTAGGCAAGAATCCTTCTTTGCCTCTTCTTAGCTTCTGGCATCTCTCTCCACTCTTCTGCAATTTTGGTTTGTAGTGCATAACCCCAATCCCTGCTTCCATTTTCATGTCTGCTGCCCTCTTCTCTTTGTGTCTTTTCCTCTTCTTACAAGATCATCAGTCTTTGGATTTAGGGCCCATCATAATCCAGTATTATCTCTTCTCAATCCTTAACTAATTATATCTGCAAAGACATTATTTCCAAATAAAGTTGCATTCTGAGGTTCTGGGTGGACATGAATGTTATGGGGATACTCTTCAATCCACTAGAATTACTATAACCTAAAGTTTGTTTTATGGACTATGAATCTGAAGGTTATTAATAATTATTTAAAACAAAAATTGGTTTTCTAATCAATTTAGGAAACAGTGGGTTAAAAAAAGCTGAATGGAAGATGGAGTTTCAATGTCTTCAATGTACTAATGAATTATTTGAATCCTCAGAAGGGAAATCTAATGCATCATTTCACAAATTCATTTGACCCTGATGGGACACCTCTGTTCATAGAACATCCTGCATGATTGGTGTTCCATGAAACAAATGCTGAAAAATATTTTTTTAAGGTTTTGATCCCTGTGAAGGGCCATAGATTAAGCCATGTCATAACCTTTTCTGTACCATAAAGTGACAAAAGGATCTATAAGAAGAATTTATTTGAAGTTCTTAGGGGGATCTATAGTCCTATCTGAAGTTCAGCTCTCAATTAGTCATGGTGTGAGTCCTTTCATAAAATACAAATCTGAAATTGATTGACAGAGTATGATTGATTTGCCCAATTGTTCTCAACATTTTTACAGTAGAACAAATCAGAATAATGCATAGACACAGCCTCAGATGCCAAAACTAAGGAAATGAACCACCAGGACACATGTCCAACAAGACTTTGAACAATCTCAACCCCTTAAAAAAAAAAAAAGTTAGGCGTGGATTGATCAGCTAGCATTTGTTGACTTGACACTAGACAAAATTTTAAAGTGGTGAAGCATGTTTTCTGTACACTCCTGTGATGCCTGTACTTCTATAACTTATGAGCTCCATAGCTCAAGGATCAAGTAGAGGCTGGACAACACCTTTTGCTGTGCTTGCAAGTCCTTTGCCCTGGCTATAACTGTTTCTGCCTGAATGGGATCATTTATCTAATTCCCATAACGGAAAGTTCCATTCACCAAACCTTTAGTACTGTATTTATCCAGAGGGCATGCTTTTACCCTCATTCTCCCTGAGTTGCTGCAAGATCTAGGTAGTTTCCCTCTCAGCCTTCTTTCTTTCCCATCCTTTCACCCTCTCTACTTGTACCTGAAAAAACAATAAGTTTATATTTCCTTTTGTCTGACTTTACTTAAGATTGCTATCCAGTAAGTATACATTCTCAACTTCCCAAATTACCTTTGTTCTAATCCCACTATCAACATAATTCTATTCTTCACTGTTGCTAATCACACAGTACAAAAATTCAATTGGATTGAACGGATTCACATAAGGTTAACTTACATGACCACGGAACCCTTTACACACACCACTTATTGATATATCTCTTACCTGTGCTCAGCAGATATATTATGAGAATGGTGACATAAGCTAAGGAATGAAGCCAGGAAACCAGCCAGGAAAGAGAAGAACTTTCCTAGGAATCCAGGATGACTGAGAGCTTGCCTTTCCTGCCCTGGGAAAAGAATTTTATGAAGCCCAATTCTCATCAAGGCAATGAGGGCAAGGAAAGGAGGTATTTCAGGATGGGAGTGCAGTGTAGTTTCCCAGCTTGCCTGGAATCATACAACTGAGGCAACCACCTAACCTAACTGTGTATATAGCCCATCCTGGTAAAAACGTTTTCTTAAAAAAAATGGGAAGAAACTGAAAAAAAAATCATCATTCAGAAATACACCAACAAAAAAATATTCATTTTTACTTTATTTGTAGGCAGTTTGCTGTCAGATATTGATGTATTTTCCAGGTAGTCAGCAAGCTAAGAATTTGTGTTTTTTAACTCTACCTGTTCAACTTATTTCGTATTGATCTCATTTTTTTCCCAGAAATACTTTTTATGTTTCTGATTCTTTCCTACCTGAAGAGGTATTTGGCCACCTCCAACACTCAAAAACTTTTTGAAAGGGTCCTCAGTCTTCAGAGCATTGTAGTCTAGAATAAGAAGTTGTTGTTTCCTTGTTCTACATCACAAATGATCCCTTACAAATCCCTTACAGATCAGCTGAATTTTCCCTATCGCTTTCCTAGATTTACTTGGCAACTGTATTACAATATTTCATCGCACAAGGTAGTTTAAATTCTTACAACATACTAGTCATTAAGATTCTTCATTTAAATATCACAACAGTGACTTTTACGTAAACAAATCCCCAGGAGCAAATAAGTGACTTAGAATTAGATTTCTTTTTCTATTCTATGGTGAGTAGCAACTTGGGAAAGAAAGGTAGCTCATTTTCTCTAGGATATGAAATATTCCAAGTTGCAAAAGTTAAAGCTTAAAAAGGAAATGTTAGAAGTAACCCCACAGATATGTCTGTACACACCCAAATGAGTGTTTGCTTGGCTTGGGCCCTCAATAAAATCAATTGAAAGAGAAGTTCTTATAAAGGGAGGACGTTTCTACTTAAATAAGAAGTGCTGGCTCTTTTTTTTTTTTTTAACATACTAGAAAAAGAACTACACAGCTCAATTTTTCGAAAAGAATGTAGAATAAGGAGTCTTAGCTGGAGGAAAAATGAAAATAACCAACAAAAAAGTTCTCTTTTCTAATTGACTATACAGTTGGTTCATTCAAAACTATGAATCTGTAAAGATTTTATATCTTATTGATAATAGAAAAGTTTCAGAAATATATCTAATCTGATCATTTCAGGAAATTAGCCCTGCTTAGGGGCTTAAAAGACATCTTACGAGTTTGAACCTGAATTCGCGACAGCCGAGACTACTGGGAATCTAGGAAGGTTGTACTGGGGAGGACTTTCAGATGTCCTGGCTCTACACTTGAAGTAATTCTATGACAGTCTCTTAACCTCCTTCAATGTCAGTTTGCCTATTTTTAAAATGTGGATAATCATAGCATCATCTACATCAAGCTACAGTGACAATTAAATAGGATAACATGTGAGAGCGCTTATAAGAGTGCTTAATATCCATCCACTCTTATAAATTCTTACCTTCACTGATATTGGTTATAATTTAGCAAGCCCTACTAGCAGAATTTTAATTGGAGCTATAATTCAGGTGGTTACATCTCTTGAAAGGAGCATACATTGAAGGTTTAAAGAGATACCTGTAAAACTTACAACTCACCCTACTGCCGACAACAATCCTGCTTACTCTGAGATGCTTAGAGCTTTCAGGCAGCCAGGACTTATGTCTTCAATAGAGTATGAAGAGGCTGCACCCTAGCTGCCTGGGGGCCCCGCTGTGCTCCGTGTGTTTGTGAATTCAAGCAACATCTCAACTGGAAGATGTATGTGTCTTAGAGAGACCACACTCTGGGTGGTAAACCTGCACCTCTATGAGTTAGAAACTTGTGATAACTGGAGAGGTAGAAGAGTCTTTAAATAAGGTACCTGTAAGAGGCAGGTGATAATGCCTCTTACAAATGAGAGGGAAAACCCACACAACAGTACAATGAAAACAATTTTTGGAAACTTTAGGCAATTTCTCAAAGAAGTTTGCCAGAAAATCAGGCAAAATTTGAAGGGGATCTTTTAATAAAATTTGATTTTTGGTAACAGCATACTTATCTGTAGATACTGGCATTTACTTCATCCTCATGTGATAATGGATAATCCAAAAGACATCAAAACTCTTTTGATGAATTCACAAAATAAATATATTTACTTAAAAAAAAGGACAAATAATGGCGTGCTTAAGTTTTGGGTCAATGAACAATCAATAATCAGAAACATGCACTTGTATGAAATCATTAGTAGTCAATGAACTTGAAGTCATTCATTAAAACAAGATCTAATCGATAATAGTGAACTTTCAAAGTCCATATGAAACCTTTGAGGGATGCAGCAGCCATTTGGGAAATAAATAAATAAGACTGAATTGTAACTCTGAAAGTTCAAAACTCTTCATTTTATTTATTTAACATTATTTTAAACACACATGTACACACCTATACAAACACACACACACATGTTAGAAAAAATACCCACTGTCACTTCATTCATGCTCAGAAGCATGGGACTAGGTGGCAAGGTACCAAGGCGAAATTTGAAACCTTCTTTCAAAGTCATCCCCCAGAATTGGCTGTAGTTCTGTGCTGTCCATCTGCCTTACAAATGACAGAGAAAATTAAGTATAGGTTATATAATATCACTTTTATAAATAAATATACATTTTGTTTCCTAAATTATACACTAAAAATTGCAGCCTTTCTCACAAAATGGAGCTGTTGTTACAGACTAGATATTCTTCATAAAACAATAACTATTGATTATTCTAATAATTAAGCATTTGAAACACTCTTCCTGAATTGGGTCCACTTCAATTGTTTTAGTGATTCATCTGAGGAACTTAAAGCCATATCAAAATAAACAAAATCTAAGAATGTGGAGTCTCTACACACTATAAAGGAGTTGCCTAATAATAAGGTCAATATATGCAGTTTCTTTTAAAAGGCATTAAATGTATTTTAGAAAGAAGCATGAGTAGGCAGAAATTTATTGATAGAGTAAATAGGGTAACCTGTTTCAGGTATAATTTAGATCTGAAAAGATGTTGTTGGCCAAGTAAAAAGAAGAACCCATGAAAACTTGCAAACAAAATAATTATATTTAAAAATATTAAATCAGTGCTAATTAATTAGAATAGAAATATTCGATCATATATTCAGTTAGTTAATTTGTGTTAAGTGCTCAATATTCTTAGTTATTTTCACCAAAAACAACTAAGATGAAATCAATTATGTGAAATTAGGTATCAAAAATACATTTGTCTAAGGACATACTTTTTGCCTTTAGAAAAGGAAACTTCCTTTAAAAAATTAATTGAAATTTGGAGACAAAAATTCTTTAAGAGATGATAAAAATGAACATGAGAAAGATGAAAGTAATTTAATAATTTTGTATTTGAATTATCTACAACTTGAGGGTGATATATGTTCAGTATTCAAGTCAAATCTAAACTGTATCCTGATTTGTTTATTACCAAAACTATTTATAATGTGGAAGGCTTTTATGAGTGATTTAACAAACAGCTACATTTTCAATGTCTGGGCAAGTTTATGGTTTTCTTTTATAAGATTTGTTAGTTTGTAAAATCCCACATAACTTTCTATCGCAATTTTACAGAGCAATCTCCGGCATTCAAGGTGTTTCACTAAAGAAACCTTTGAATGTTTTTGATATTGTAGTATTATTTAAGAGACTAATAAGTCCAGCTCCAGGCGAAATGATGAAGTCAGTGTAGTGGGTTTTGATGCCCTATCATCATAGTTTTTAAGCTTCAAGTCTTGGGACAGTTGTACTTAATCATATTTTAATGAGAAGGGAATAGAGTTAAAAAAAAATAAAAATGGGAGGTAGGATAGAATAATAGGGAACATTTTAGTTTATTTCAAATAGTGAAGATAAGTGTTTATATACATACTCACATATATGCATATATGTATTTATGTATACATGTGTGTATATGTATATGTGTATACATGTATGTGTGTGGGTAGGTACAAGGTCATAAAATAAAATGTCTGTTTGGTTGTAAGTCATGCTTAAGAAAAGTGTGAAAGGTGCTACCCTCACCATTCTCCTTCACTTAGACACATCGCCTTCCTTTTATTCCAACTTATCATTTATTGAACATTCTTAATTTGTCTATCATATTCTCTGGTAAATACCTGGGAGAGAGAAATAAATACAATTTCTCTACCCTCAAGAAGCTCATACACTACCAAGGACTACAAAAATAGAAATAACTTAATTAACAAAGTTTTCTGGTTTGGCTGACTAGGCAAAAGGTGATGCTGATAACCAGGGATGGACAGAGGCAGTTAATCTGTTTGATTTGGAGTATACTGATTTGTAAAAACCTGTGAAATATCAAGGCCAAATTATCCAGTAGACTAGATTTGGAGTCCCTAAGAAAAATCAAGTTTAGAGATACTGTGGTGGATTATAAATGGCCACAAATTTTTCACAGGTCCTTCCATCAAAAGATGAAATCTATTTCCCCAAACTTTAAATCTGGGCTGGCCTAGTGACTTGTTTTGACCAACAAAATGTACTAGTACTGGTGTTTGGCAACTTTCAAGCTTTGACCCCAAGAGAACTTACAACTTCCACTCATACCCTGTTAGAACACTGCCATCATGTGAAGAAGCCAAAGCTGGACTTCTGGAGACATGTGGTCCAACCAAAAACCAGCACCAATGTGGCGTGAGGCCACCTTAGACATTCAGCCCTGACTGAGGCTCCAGATGTCTATAGGTACATGAGTGACCTCAGGAGAGACCAGAAAAAGAGTCTCAGCTGTGTCCATCCCAAATTGCTGATGTAAGCAAATTAAACGTTTGTGGCTTTAAGCCACTAAATTCTGGAGTAGTTTGTTACACAGAAGCAGATAAATGAAACACCTTATTTCCTTTTTTCCCAACAGTTGCTGATTATTGCTTGTACCGCTAATTTTGCACTTATATCTTGCACTATCATTAGAAATCTTTTTACAAGTATACTGTTTGATCCCAATACTAAATGGTAGACTCCTTTAAGATAGCTACTGCTTATTTGTACCCTAGGCAGTGCCATTAAATTTAATGTTTTTTTCCCTGTCCGTATTTAGTTTTGCTCCTGTCTTTCATTGCTTCTCTCTTCTATTTCTCTATTTTTTTCAGTTCTGTATGTTTCCTTTTTGCTCCAATTTTACTTCATTTTTTAATCTTTTGAAGTCATTTATCAGAATAGCTTTAACATTGTTTTCTGCTTAAAGGTAAGTCCCATGCCTCTTAAATAGTTTTAGCATATTCTCAACATCCAATAAATGATGAAAAGAAAGTTCATCCTTCTAAAGAAGGCAGCTGTGATGGTTAATTTCACATGTCAACTTGGCTAGGTTGTGGTATTCAGATGTTTGGTCAAGCAAGCACTGGCCTGATTGTTAGGTACTGTGAGTGTGTTTCATAGATGGGGTAGCATTTCTAGTCAGTTGATTGTTGTATCTATGGCTGATTGCATCTGCAATCAACAAAGAAGACTGCCCTCAGCAATGAGGGGAGTCTTCTCATCCATTCAGTTGGATATCTTAAAGCCAGAACTGAAGATGTCAGAAGTCAGAAAGAAGAATTTCTGCCTCTGCTTCAGTCAGCCAGCTTCTCCTGGGGCTTCAATTTCACTTTCATTGGCGTTTCCCCCTTGGGGCCTGCCGTATAGAATTTGGACTGGCCATTCCCCACATTCAAATGAGGCAATTCCTATAATATGTCTCTTTATAAATAGATTTCAGTTCTGTTGCTCTGGAGAACTGTGATTAATATAGCTGCATTTCCCAAAACAACCATACTCTTATATATACTTTCTGTCCATATTCTTTTAGAGCTGACTGTGATTTCTTGTGTGTTTCATAACAGTGTAGAAGTGGTTAATCTATCATGGTTACTTGGAAATATGTACTTCTTAGGTGGAGCATTTACATCCTTTTAGGAACCTCAATCATAATTTCTTCTAATGATAAATACTCTGATATACTTTTAGTGACTTACTAATTACATGCACACGCATAAAGGAATTGAGAGTGGTTTAAGAATATTAATGTCAACTTTAACTTCCTCTATTTCATGGCTTCCAAGAAAATACTTTGGATACATTGAAAGTGGATTCAGTTTTCCCATTATGCTGGAAAACATATGTCTTATGTGTAGAAGAAAATTAGACATCTAATTTTTCAAAGCACATTTCAGGAATGCTTCACAGTTCCAGGTGCTTGACAACAGATCTTCTTTTGGGAATAAAAATGATACTATCTAGGTATATATAGACTTGATCAGTGGCATTAGAGAATTCCTTTGACAGATAGAATTCTATCCCTCTTTCTTTCAGTTGAATAAAGAAAAGCCAGTGTCGGCACCAAAATCTTAATTCCCTCTATGGCAAGCAAAGAAGTAACCTAACTTATTAATTTGTGGGAAAGCATCAGAGAGTTATTTCCCATGTTTAAGTGACAATCATCCCTATCTTTAGCTTATTAGGAAAGTAAAATAGCTCAGCCTATCTTTTGACTTAATTGTCATGAAATTAGCTAGACTTCAGTCATTTCAGAGAAATTGTCTAGAGAATCCGTTTAGAATATTGTTCTTTTAAAGGGGGAGTCTTCCCAGGATAGTTGAGCATATGGAGTGACTGGTTGGGTCAGGGCAGCAGCATGGGGCAAGATGGTTAACATAAATAGATAAATTTTGCCTACTTCCCGATAATGTTTGAATACATATCCAAAGCAAAGCTCTCTCCACACTCCTAACTTATACCATGATACCGCTCTTTCCTAGAAGATTGTAAGACCATGCTATGTATTTCTTCCTTATTTTTGGTGCATTTTAATTTAAAATTATTTAATGTTTATCTCTTGTGCATTCCAATTCTATGTGCCTTTCCATCTTCCTTTCCATTTCTTTCCCACTCTTTCTTTTTAAATAGTGACCATTTTTAGAAACAAATGATAAAAAAAAAAAGCACTTGAAACCAGAGGAGTAAGTGGGACTTCTAGAAAGTCTATAAAGCAAGGTTTCTCTCACCCGTAGTCTTCATTATTGATATGTTCAATTAATTCTGGACGGACAAGACATACATGTTGAGAGCATTTCCATTGCTGTCCTGAGCATGTGCTGCAGAGATGTAAAAAGTACAAAAAGTGGCTTGACCTTTTATGGAAGATAATTCAAAATTAGTAACAAGAGTGACGCATCATTAAAGAATAAAATATTTCTTGGTTAATGTTAGCCATATGGCTGTTGGATTCTAGGCAAAATAAATTTTAACACAGCATTAGTTACCACTCAATCTGCTCTCATTTTCCTCTCCAGGCAATTAATAAATGAAATGACCACATATTCATTGAAGTTTGAAAACATAAGATAATTTGGATGGTTGATTTAATGTTGTTGTATTTGGAAACTTTTTGCAGACTAAACCTCCAAAAGCAACCTGTTTCTGGATACAGTTATTGTGCTCAAAGAAACACGATATACCTGTGGTATATCTGTATGTTTATAATTAAGAAATATACTTAATTATATATCTGCTATCTTATAAAGTCCTATTATCAGGAGCATCAGCCTAAACATTAAAAGACAAGTTCATGATTAGGTTTTCAACATTCATTAAAATTAAATATGCTTATAAAAAAACACTACAGATCTGTGATGTCACATGACTTAGGACTCTTTCTATATTTAAATATATGCTTGACTCCATGAATATTCCTTTAATTTGAAGAAAATATACAAGACAGTAGAATTGAGTTCTGTGTCTCTTAAATTCATTACCAGGAATTGCAGTTTTCTTTGATTACTGATCCTTCTCCATAATGTTGACCATCTCTGAGGCAACCTGTCAACATAACATGTAATCAGATGAAAATTCTAAATTTAGTAATAAAGTGCATTAACACAACAATTAATCTAAAATTATGTTTGGTTTTTCAATTATGCAAAAATAGTTGGTGCCAATCTGATAAAAGTCCCTGTCTCACGTGGATCAAGGATTATATATCAAATTATTCAAGGCTTGTTTCATGATCTTTTACCTTTAAAATGCATATTACATTCTAATAGAGAGGATTTATAAAGAATGAAAACGAGAATTTAGAAGAATTAACCACTAATCACTCTCAAAATTTATTATTGTGCTTAAATAAGCAAAAAAACAGCATTTGAATAAATTTTGGGCATTTCTCAATTTTAAAAAGCTAATCAAGTCTCATAAGTGAGTTTAATTAAGTTCATATGACTAGAGCAAGTAGCTCATAGCTTTGGACCAAAATATAAAGCCATTTCATTGAAATCATCTTAAAAGCATAAATTCTTTTTTTTTTTCCCCCAGGATTTGGATTAGGAGAAAATATGATGAAACACAAGATTGTAGCTATCTGTATTCCAAATCCCTATTTCTCAACTCTAGCTGAAATTGGTGTTAACTAGTTTATCATACTATATAAACTATTCAAAATAGATCAATGGTGAATCAACATCATATGAAAATCATCAGTATGAAAGACAATAGTACCCTGGTTATAAATTAAATCCCTTTTGATATATAATCTGCACAAACTTAAAATTCATTACTCAATTAGCAGAGGCTCTACTTCTTTGTCTCTACAAAAAAGGTGACTTTGTTTTTACAGATGCATATAATTGATAGAATACACTAATGGCCCTTCCTTATTAAACAAAATGTATCCTAACTTTTTATTCATAAAACCATAAGAGAAAATACATGTTTAGGAACATTCCAAAGGATCTGCTTTAACTGCTAGTTACAATGTCTCCACAGCCACTAACAGAATTAACTATACTTTGATTTTTCAAAAATTTGTTACAACAGCCCCTCCTCAGCATGTATTATGTTTTTGCAGTTCAATATTCTGCTTAGTGAATCTAAACCTCTATGCACATGAATCTATTCCCCTCTTTCTATGAATTTTTTGAATCCCCTGGAGAGAAAGAAGGAAACCACATCTTTCCTGGAGCACAGGATTTTTCTGTAGCAAACTGAGGGAATGAGGAAGATTTAGCTTCAAGTTTAGCTCTGGTTTAATTATCACACAAGATTGGACCCTTTTAATAGGTGAATGGGCAGTATGTTTGTAACTTAAAGAGACCCTAGGGCTTTTTATGACCTAGGAGCAACAAAAAGTTCACATAGCCATCCAAGTTTCCATTCAAAGGCATGGGAAATTCTCCCTGAACATTTGTAAAGGAAAAATGGAGGATAAAAACAAACATAACAAAGTCATGAATCTGCTTGTTCAACAAACCAGTGACATAGGTAAAGGGAACAGAAATCATAAAGTGCCAAAAGGAAAAAAAGGCTGTTCCTTCTCTGACCGGTATTCGAGCTATAAATATGAAGACAAAAGAATGACATCACCAGGTCTACCCCAAGTGATTAGCATTAAAAGATACATTTCTTGGTCATCCTTCTTGAATATCAAGAGAAGGAAACTAAATTGAAACTACTTTCACTTTTCATCTCACTTGAGATTTGGCCTCTTGAAAAAAAAACCATAATCAGTTATGCCTGCCTCAGGTCAGGGTGCTGGCCCATTGAAGCATCTGATTTCTAAACGTTATAGAGATACAGCCCACTTGCTCTGTTTCTATACTTCTTCCCAACCCCATGCAGCCCTCATTCTCCATATAGCATTTGGAGAGCTCTTTAAAATATAATTTGTGACACGCCTTTCTTAAAATCTTCAAGAACCCTTCTCCCACCACCAAATTTAGCATAGAATCCAAACTTCCTATCATGGTCCACAGACTTTAACCAAAATATCTCAGCCCTTATCACTCCTGTTGTGCTAACGGCAATAGGGTCCCCTCAGAGCAATAAAGGATTAGCAACAATAGCATTGAGGATGGAGAGAAGTGGATGAAGATATAATGGAGGTAAAGGCCCCAGGACTTGCTCATGAGTTCAATGTGGAGAATGAGTTACAAAAAGGAATCAAGGATGTCTCACTAGAAGTTTGGCAATAGTTAGGCAGTGGAGATTTTACTGTAATAAGAAGCAGTCTTATGGCAAATAATAAAAAAAAAAGTCCTGCATTACCTATTTTAGATCTAGAGTAAATCTAGATTAGCCATTTTAATGGAGATGTCAAGTAAGCAGGAATTTATGGAGCTGTGTTTTTGGGCTGGGAGCATGAATTTTGGAAGATAGCAACACATATAGCTTTTAAAAGCCTTGAGAATAAATAAGAGTCTGCTGGAGAGTGTGCATACAGGTCAGAGAAAGGGGTTCAAACCCAAACTCAAAACACTTCAGCAGACAGAAACCCAAAAGAGGAAACTGGAAAAGAGTGGGCTGTGAGGACACGGAGAATTCAGATAAGTGGTGTCATGGATGGTAAAGAGCAGAGAATGTTTCATCTAAGTAGAAAGGATCAACTGTGTAGAGTTCTGCTGAGACGTTAAGAAAAGGGAAACAAAGATCTGAATATTGTGTTTGGCAACATGGAAGTCATCCATAGCCCTGCCAATAGAGGGTTCACTGAAGTAGCAAAGAGTAATGTCTTGTAGGAATAGGGTGATAGAGACCTGGAAGAAAGGAAGCAAATTTTCCTTTGAGATATTTTGCCATTAAAGGGACAAAGGAAGTGGGAGAGTAGCTGGTTTAAGGATGAGTAAAGGTCGGGGCGGGGAGGGGACGTTTTTAAAATTGGGAGACTCAAAAATATATTTTATAAAATGATGATTGATCCAGGAGAGAAGGGGAAAATGATGCTGCAATAGAGAAAGAGGGAGAGAGAGGGGGAGAATCATAAGAATGAAGATCTTAAAAAGACAAGAGAAGATAGGATTCAGAACTCAAAAGAAGGAATCGACTCAATTCTGCAGTAGCACAGATGGAGGTAAGTTGAAAACTGTAATGGTTGGAGATGAGAGAATTATTGTCTAGTGGCTTTATTTTCTTGGTGAGATATGCATGAAGCACCTCAGAGTGAGTTAGTCACATTGATTACACACATAGCATCATGACAAAAAAATAAAAATGTAATGACTGTTGAAGTTAAGGGAGGCTTTTAAAACTTAGCCTCTAAAATAAAAGTAGGAAAATCATTTATTTGAAGAGTGAAAGAGCTGGTCTTATTGATTTAAGGAAAGATAATATTATGATGTCTTCAATTTATTTTAAAATACTTCATCATAAGACAATGCATTATAAATATCTGTGCTGGGCTAAACGCCAGGTCCAGCAGCTCCTTGCTCTAATCAGGCATCCACACTCCAGGGGTGGTCTGTATTATTTATTCTGAAAGGCCAGACTCCAGGTAGCTGCTACAAGTGCCTCTATTATCCATCTTTTGGTCAACACTAGAATCTTTGAGTATTAGTACAATGTCAGAAATGGGCTCTCATTGGTAAAATTAACAACTTGTTAATCAGCATAATGGATATAAACAATCAGCTCTTATTGGTTAAATTAATAGAATTCAAGTCAATGTGGATTAACTAAAATATTTTCAAGTCAATACCAACTCTTATACCTCACAGTTTATCCCTGTCTCTCAAGGTCAAAAACCTGTACTCTTAGACCCTCTTACTGATCTTTGAAAGATCTGTGTCCAGCCATTGGGAAGGAGGTTTTCTCATTCCCTGATACCCTCTGGAAGCTAACACAGCCCCACCTCAGTAATATTATTACGTGGGCCTCCAGGAAATTTTCTATGCAGAGTGAATGTTGAAACACCAAAAAGACAGGACTTGAGAACCCATGAAGCACACGGAGGTCATACAAATTAGTTTGTTGTCTCCTTACCAATATATATTTTATAACTGCCACTGTGTGGTCTAATTTGAACTGTGATTTATCTTCATTAAAGAGGGTGTGAAGGGGTAAATAACTTTGATCCAATTCAAACACATCAGTGGCTTACACTTTTTACCAATGAGAACATGAGTTGCGCATAATCAAATTAACTTAGGTCTTTCACAACAGATGGCATAGTAGACGCCTTCCTTAAGATCTGCTAGACCAAAAAGATTCTGTCTAGAAAATCCACTCGGGCTCTCTTTCAAATTCTATCACTCCTTTTCTGTATTTGACATTTGAAGTTCATCAAAAACTGAAAGTTACCATCAGTACAGGGGAAAAAAAACAGAAGGAAGATATTCACTGAGACTTCCTACTTCCAGTTTAAACAAAGGGACATATAGCTTCTATATATGTATATATGACACATGACATTAAGTCATTGGTTTAAGAGAGTTCTTATTATAGTTGCAGTAAAAATAACTAGGCAAAACCATGTAACCAGATAATTGAAAAATGATATTTAATAGATCTGTGAATGAACAGCCCCAGAGCATCTCAGAATAAAGTTGCTTTATATGTGCCAATATATAACACATAAACAATAATATTATACCATTAGATATTATGTTAATATATGTAATATATTATAACATATAATATTTATATATTCCATGCTTTTTTGTTTCAGTTAAATTTGCACATTTTTCAATATAGCAAGTTACTGTTTTCTTTTCATCCTTTCATAAGCAAGATAAAATAAAATTTAAAAGTTACTTCCATGATAGCAATTATAATTTAATGTGAAATGAAATTTTTGCTACTAATTAAAATGATTAAATGCTTCCCCTCCATAATGAATGGAACAAAAACTACACCTGGAACACAAGTTCTACCTAAAATATGACACTAATTTAAAGTCTTAGTAAAATTCCAGGTCTCAAGGGAAAATGGATGTTGAAGAAGTAGCAATTATTTTTCTGAATGGGTTATATGTCTCAAAGAAGAAAAGGTCAAATTTATTTTAGTACATCAAAGCACTGCAGCTTATGTTATGGTATTGAGACAAAGATAATATTATACTGAAATCACTTTAATAAAAAAACCAGACATCTAGATAGCTACTGTGCTTTTAGATAATTCAATATTATTAAATTTTGGCAGAGACTGATAATTATTCTAATATCCATTCACTACTCTTCTTTTTTTTTTTTTCCTTTAGTAACAGGACCCTAATTTATAGCTGGGAACATTGCCACCCAGCTGAAAACATAACAAAACAAACTTTAATGCTTAGCCTTTCTTTCAGCTTGCCCTAATTATGTTCTGGACAATGTTCTTCTGTACTCTAGAATGCCTTCTTAAAATGGAGGGAGAATACCCTTTTCTCGGGAACTCTGATACGATTTTCGGAGTATAGAAGTCACACTGGATCATGAATACAAAGGCCACACTCTAGTAATGTGGGGGGCAGAAAGCTAGTTGGAGCCTGATATCTAAAGATAGAATGAATCCTGGCAAAATACCCTTGTGTATTAAAAATGTGGGTATTAATTTGGTTTTTTGCCAACCTGACACAATCCTATTTGATACCTGGCATTTATTAAATAGGTATTCACCATTTTAGTATATTTCCCTTAACTTTCCAGTTGAAATTGGAAGGTTATATTATTGGCTACACAGAGTTCACTTGTGGCATTTGATTATTAGTCATTTATAATAGTTTCTAATTATTTCACAAACCTAAGTTCTAGCCACCCATCTAAAGACCATAAGTTTCTTGAAGCCAAGGACTTTATAATAATCTTCTCTTATCATTTTTAATGCCTACCCCAATAATGGATATATAATACTTTTTAAATACTATTGATTACTCTTATAAGATCTCCACTTCCAAAAGAACATAAAAATTGCCCACTAAAACTATGGGTAAACAATCGCACTTTGAAACATTACAAAAACATTTTACAAACTATTTCGTGTGTGAAAAGCTTATACTTTTCAAAATTATTTTCATTCTTTACAATCACATAGGAATCAGAATTATTTTATAATCTAACAAATAAAGAATTTGAAAAATTAAAAATCCCCTAGATAGTCAATTCAATCCAAATTCAACCTATATCTAATAAGTTCCACTTCCTTCATGGCACTTTAATATACTCTAAATAGTCATCCTACTTACATAAGAGCCTTCTATGTAGTTGATATAAAATTACTACCCTATTGGGCAGGCAATTGTGGCTCAGTGGCAGAATTCTCGCTTGCCATGCTAGAGATTCCCAGAGCCTGCCCATGCCAAAAAATTTTTTTAAAATAAAGTTACTACCCTATTAAACAAGGAAGAATGAAACAATGAATGAGTTAATACCTGAAGAATGTATGCAATAGTACTTGGCTTCATAGTGAATAATCAGATTTTAGTTAGGAGGAGGAGAAGCAGTAGGTTCAGTAAGCATATAAAAAGCAGCATATAAGGAGCATGCTGCAGAGGATATCACAGAGAGATTTATTAATTCGGTGCATACCATATGCAAGATAGTATAAGAAGTATTTTGCCTTTGACCTCAGGGCCCTACCTTGTCACTATTAGGAACTATGGGTACAACAAGAATAGACTAACATATACTGAGCATAGGGCTCTTTTATCATTGTTATTTAACTATATTAGTTCTCTCAGTGATAATACCAACTGAATAAAATAAAGAATTTTAGCCAAAAATACACCTTTAAAATGCTTAAAGTTTTGAATAAATGATGCCCTCTCAAAAGCAAAATACATATAGCAATAGTAATCCAGGGTGGCCACATGCCAGTCTGAATAGATTTTATATTGAACAATATTGAGAAGCTCCACTCACAGAGACATGTGTTGGCCCCGGGCAGATAATGAAAATAAGAGAAAAGGACCAAATAGGAAATATCAGTGGAGTGAGTTATGTGGCAAAATGGAAAATACATGTGTTACCAAAAAGGGTCACCCACAACTTATCATCAACTGAAAGTTTTCCTGCTGACCTGTGGACCCAGAACTATCAGATCTTCCAACTATTTAAGAGAAGTTAGAAATCTTGATTTTTAAATAAAAACTTCTGAAAAAAAACCTTCTGATTTTGAATATTTCTGACTTTCACTACTACTATTTTCTTGATTATTTTAATTTTTCTGTGTAGATCATCACATTATCTGAGAGTTTTGACTCTTTACCTCAGACTTTCACTTCATTTTTATTTTGTTAAAACACTGACAGGTAACTCTTTTGTTGAACAGTATTGAAGATGTCAGGCATCCATGTGTTCTTACTAGTCTCAGGGGAAATGCATCAGAAATTTCTCCATTATATACTACATGTTTACTTTGACAGTTTTGGTATTGAAATCTTTGTCATGATAAAGAAATTACTTTTTATTCATAATAAGAAAGTTCAGAAATGTTGCCAGGTAGAATGTGAACTGTTCTTTTTTGCATGGGCAGGCACCAGGAATCAAACCCAGGTCTCCAGCATGGCAGGTGACAACTCTGCCTGCTGAGTCACCATGGCCCACCCAGAATATGCACTTTCAAAACTCAGTTTATCCACAAAACAATGACCAACTAGAGAATGAAATTTTTAAAACTATGCAATTCAAAATAAATCTAAATGTATCCATTAATTAACAAAGAGTAAATAATAACACCACAGAGAAAATATTAAATTCTTTTTAAGGACATTGCAAAAATCAGAATAAGTGGGCAGGCATACTATGACACAGAGTTGAATTTTCTCCAATATAAAACTACACATTCTGTGCAATCCTATACAAAATTTTCATGGAGTTTTTGAAGAACAAAATACATTTATTAAGCATGTTCATAGAAGATTGTCTACCTATAGCTGAGTAACCTAGAAAAAAAATATCTGCAGATATTAAGACATATTACAAGGCTGTGGAAAACAAAAAGCAAATTATAGGAAGAGGAAACCTAAATATTAACAAAAGTATGAAGAGATGCTCAAATCCATTAGTAATCAGAGAAATGAAAATTAAAATGACAATGAGAAATCATGTTTCCCCAAACAAATGAGCAAAGTCTACAAGGTTGGATCAGGCCAAATATTGGAGATATGAGATAGAGAGGTCCTCATATGTAGCCAATGAGTGTAAACTGATTCAGCCATTCCTGAGAGCCACCTGGCAGAGCTTAGATGAAATGAATACATACCCTGGACATGACAATCCCAGTCTTGTCCATATTACACAGGCCCATAAATAGATGTATATGAGGATCTCCATCATGGACATTTTTCTGGTAGCAGGTTGCTGGAGGCAACCTGGGTATCCATCACCAAGGGAATAGGTAAGTAAATGAGATGAAGCAATACCACAGAGAACCAGGCAGCATCAAAAGCCAGCAGTCACTAGACTAGGTGTGCATGTAGAGAAATGAATATATCCTTAAAACATGACACTCTGAAAAAAGGAAGAAACGGAATGAGGCATACATTAATTAAAGGTATGTATAAATTGATGTCAATTAAGATTTCAAGCACACAGACTAAGATTACATGTGTTAAAAGGACACATACAAATAAAAGGAGGTCAGGTTAGTTATAGAAGGAGATAGGAATGGGACAGGGAGATAAAAGGTAGTCAATCAGCAATCTGTCTACATATAATAGACAGATTGTATTTATAAGAGAGAGGGCTTCATAGACCAATGATGGACACTGAATACAGCCTAATTAGCTCAAACCTCTGTGCCCAGATATGACAATGAAAAAAAACAATCCAAGCCTATGTCCTGTATAATGTCTATGTTGGTGGAACAAGCCATATATTTGGCCTGGTAGGATGTCCTTGTGAAAGGACTAGCACATAAGCCTCTTGTCCCAACAGTCAACATTGAACCTGATCTCCTTTAACTCTTTTTCCCCCACTGTTCTAGTCTACCAAAGCTGCCAGAATGCAACACACCAGAGATGGATTGGCTTTTAATAAAAGGGGATTTATTCAGTTAAAAATGTATAGTTCTTCAGAGGAAAAACAGCTAATTTTCAACTGAGGTTCTTTTTTATGCAAGAAGGCACAGGGTGATCTCTGCTGGCCTTCTCTCCAGGCCTCTGGGTTCCAACAACTTTCCCTGGGGTGATTCTTTTCTGCACCTCCAAAGGCCTGAGCTGTGCTCAAGTGCTGAGATGAAGTATGCTGAGCTGCTTGGGTTGTGCTACATTGAGCTCTCTCGTTTAAGCTTCCAGACAATTAAATCAAACATCATTCATTGCAGCAGGCACACCTCCTAGCCGACTGCAGATGTAATCAGCAAAAAATGAGGTTCACATGCCATTGGCTCCTGTCCACACCAATAGAATCAGGCACCTTCCCCTGGGCAAGTTGACACCTCAACCTAACTACCACACCCACCTAATTGTTACTTCTTTACCATGAGATTTCTTTTATCCTCATCCTGCACATGCTACTTTCTCAGTCCAGAATATTCAAACCTCCTCCCCTTCATTTTATCACCTAGATAATACCCATTCACACTTTATGACTCAGCTGTGACAGACTGAGTCATACTGAGTACATATTGAGTACACTCTCATACTTATTATCTCATTTATGAAAATGACCTCCTTATACATCTTTTTCCTTTGCAGGGTCCTCAAGGACAAAATCATGTCTAAATCTATCAGCTTCACTCCATCCCCATACTACAACCCTAGTCCAGAATAACATCTTTTCTCACCCTACAGTCCTGCTGAAATATAGTCTGCAGTCCAGTGCAGGCCTGGGAAATATTGACTACTTGGACTGTGAAGACTTAGGTATGAAAAATGAAAACAGATGTTTAGAAACCGTTATAGCAATTTGACATGCCTATGACATCCAAGCACGTGATTTTTATTTACAAAAGTATTGGTCCATGAGGGATTGGAAATATAAAATGTGGAGTATTATCATGATAGCTTGAGAAGTTCATTCTTGACAACTGCCATCACTTACTACCTTATTTCCCTACTTCGAATTTTTCCTATCACCAATCCAGTCTTACAGAATGAGCTTTATGAAATGCCATTCCAATTTCCCAATTTAGCCCTGGTACATAAATTGCAAGGTCCACTAATAATTCTTGAAGAGTGGAAAATCTCTTCAAGAATTATTAAATATTTCAAGATAACAACAGCAAAGCATTAAATCAAGCTCTTCTACCCTGGCCACATCCCCATAAAGCTAGCCCTGTTCCTACTTAACATCTTCCATTTCATAACAGAATGAAATCCATAATCTGTAATGTGGCCTGTGAGACCTGGCATAATTGGGCATCTTCCTACTTCTCAAACCTCATCTCATACATCCCCTGATCATTACTCTCCAGAACTGGTGGTCTTCTCCCAGTTCCTGGACTGTGCCAAACTCCTTGCTCACAGGTCTACAGCACTCTTCCACCAACCCTTTTCTAACTCACTTCTCCTCACTCAAATCTCAGCTTAAATGGCTTGTGTAACTGACCACCCCATCCTCTATTTCCATTTTAATGTTATATACTGTTGTACTTTCTCACAGTATCCTAAATGCCTCCTTACGTCTCCTTCAGAGCATTTATCACAAATCACTATTGTACAGTAAATTTGTTAAGTATCTTACCCTCCACAATGGACCATGACCTCCATGCAAATAAGATCTCCATTGTCTTTCCCCCTTGCTGCCCAGTGTCAAGCACAGTATATGACACAGGGAAAGTATTCAAGCAGTATTGTCCATGGATGCCTATGGCTGCCATGTCTCTGTTTTCTGAGCTGTTTATTAGTAAAGCCAAAACCCTGTGGAAAAAGACAATTCTGTGTGTGTGTGTGTTTATAATTTTTAAGGATAAATTTCTCCATTTCACAAACCAGATACCATTATTGCATATAAAGGCAGTAGTATGCATGAAATCTGGATTTTGAAATAAGGATAATGACTCCCTAGTTTATCATAAATTGTATTCTAACTATAACTTTTAGTCACCGAGGTCTGTTTACAGTAGAGTGACAAAGTTCTGATTAAACCTGCATTTCTATTAATAAGATTTGGCGTGATGAGTGACAGAAGAGTTCTGCTGCTAGGACAGACAGTGCTTCATAGAAGTGTAGTAGACTTTTTCTTTTTCCCTAGAGTCTGGTTATATTAGTTGTTCAAAAGTTCTGGCCATTCTCCTATAATTAAAGAAATATAGTGACTACCACAACTCTCCTTATGAATTATTTGTACGTGCATTTATGCACTCAAACTCGATCCTTTATAATTACTATAGAAGATGACTTCCTTTTTACATAATTGTTTAAACATCCCTGACTGCAAAATAAAAT
This sequence comes from Myrmecophaga tridactyla, assembly GCA_004026745.1. Classification (NCBI taxonomy): domain Eukaryota; kingdom Metazoa; phylum Chordata; class Mammalia; order Pilosa; family Myrmecophagidae; genus Myrmecophaga; species Myrmecophaga tridactyla. The sequence goes on from PVIY010006917.1 coordinate 41,621, forward strand.
GAAAGAAACAAACCAACAAACCAACAAAATACACTTAAATAATTGATTTGGCATTATTTAGACAGGGAAGGTAGCTGACTTTATTTTGCTTTTTTCTGGTTTCATAGCTTTCCTGTATCACAGATTCTAATCCCAGAGGGTCTGTAAGCTCCATAAGTGTTACATGAAGCTTCAGATGATTAGGCTCATGACTCTCATAAGAGTCTCTAGGAGGCCATTCTCAAGAAAAACTTGAGACTCCTGTTGTCAATACATTTACAAGGAAAGAGAGAGTTTTAACTAATCCTTACATAAATTGAGGGAGTATTCAAAACAGTTTCCAGAACAGCACTCACAGCCATCAGACGAGAACTTTCCTGAATGTGCTATAATGCTGCAGGGACCCTGAAGCACTTTAGCAATCCAAAGAAAGGAGGTCATCTTGGCACTCTCAACAGAAGTTCATTCATTTAAAAGAAATAAAGGAAGAAAGATAAAAAGAGAGTGAATGAGCGAAGGAGGGAAGGAAGGAAGGAAGGAAAGAAGGAATTTGTGTGAAAGGGTGTAGAAAAAAGAGAAAGTTTGCCAGATCTTGTTATGGAACTGGGATAATGCTTAAATGTTTCACAAATCCTACCTTCTGGACACCCAGGCCGCGTGTGAGGAGGCCATTGTTCCTTTTCCTGGCAGAAGGACTTGTAATCAGGACAGCAGTCAGAGTTTTCTCTTTCACAGAATTTATCACAGTAACACAGTGCATTTGCCTCATAGTACCCAGTGACACAGGTGTCATCTCTGTCTTCACAACAACCAAAACTTCTACAGTATTGCCCCCTGAAAATGGCTCTTTTGAATCGAGTACCTTCCAAAACAGTGTGATTCTCAGTCACATAAGCTCTAAAGTCCGCATCTCTTTGAGATAAATATTGCTTCTCCAGCCATATTTCTTTGGTGAGGTAAGACAAGATTAAGATCGCATATCCAACCGACATTCTCTAGAGGTCAGGTAAGATTCCCGCTTTCTGAATGTCCAGCACCCTTTGTTTGGGGGGCTTCTTCCTGCAGCCTGAATTCTAAGCATGAAGACACTTCAGCCTGAACCCTGAAACTGATCCTTTACTTGAACTGAGTAAACTTCTTGTAGTTAAACATTAATCAAGGATTTCAATCTTTTCCCAAGTATTAGAAGTAGACCATTGTCATTCCTCCAGAGTTAAAAATTTATAATGTTTCATGTAAAGTATTTTTATCACCATTAAAATATCTACATACATGTTGATGATTCATTAAATGTTGCCTCCCAAAGGTCTAGATTCTTAAAACAGAAATTTCCCTGGAATATACATAGCCCAAATTGCGGCTGTTATAACCACTGGCAAGTTGGAGGAAATACAGAAGTTGAAAATGTGATTATTCATTTCACCTTCTTGCACTGCAACTAAAATCCAAGCTCTCTCGAGGCTGCCTGCTAGGATCTGTCATATCAATAACAGTTGCTCTAAATCATGCCTAGTCACACACTGGCTTGATTTCCCATCTGTACCCCATTTACCTACCAGAAGCATTTTGATTTCAAAGCTTGGTGGAACCTAATACAGCTAGAAATTCCCTGAGGATCACCTTAGTTCTCCCCACCTGAGTCCCTACTTGGACTCAGTATAGTAACCTGCAGTAGCTGAAAGGCAGTTTATAGTCAAGAAGAGTCAGTACTCCACGCTAAAGAGATTGCAGGATAGGCAGATGTGAAGAAAACTCAAAGGTCAAGATGTATTTTGTGGTTCTGGAGAGCTGTATGTTTACAGTGGGTTTTGCTATATTGCATTTATTCATTAACCTGTGTATTGTGATAAGTAACTAACAGACGATGAGTCAGCAGCAGGGGCTGGGTAGCCCAGTGGAAACAGCCAGTTTTAGAAATTAGAAAACCTGGACTATGGTCCCTGAGCCACTGTTTAATTGACTTGTGACCTAGGGTTCATCACTTACTTCTCTGGTCCATGTTATTTTCTTTTCCAAGGCTAATTCATAATTCTATCAAACACATATTCTCTGACCCCTTGTTCCATAAATTATTTGACTCACTCATTAATCTTCATTGTGTCATTTTCCTCAGACACCTCCCTCTCAAACTATAAAAGAGGGCAAATCTCTCACTCTCTAATTCTACATCATCTTGGTGTCACTCTCCATTATCTCCCACCGTTCTAGTCCTGTACTCCCTTACCATCTATTGTGCCACTTAACTATTGCAAAGTGTTGTCTACTTTCCCACCTCATAAAGAACTGCTGTCTCAAAAGTCACTAATGACCTCCTAACATTCAATTCTCATAAAACTGTCTTCCACCTTCTCTCATACATAAATCTTCCACAGCAGTTAGCACTGTATTGCAAACTGATTAAGAATAAGAGTCTAAGACTCTTGATTGCTGGGCATCAAATCCTAGTTTCACCACCGTCTTTGGGCAAATGGCTTAATTTCTCTCTGCTCAATTTCCTCATCTGATAATGTGGATAATAATATTTATTACCACATCAGGTAGGTGGAAGGTTTAGATGACATAACACAAAGTATGTCGCACATCAAATTTGCTCTATAAATGTTAATCATCATTAGTAAGTACACCTTCCACCTTGAAACTCTTTTCTTCTTTTGCCTTCTCTGCTTTCATTCTCTCCTGCTTCCATTCCTGTCCTTCATAAGGCTCCCAATTTATCTGCTCACTCTTGGACTCTCTTCCTTCTGTTCTAAATAATCATTTTGGTATGTTTGCATCAGCATTCTTGGTCCTTGCCTCCCTAATTTTCACATCTGATCTTCCCTCACACTCTCAGCATTGATTCAACCTAAAAGCCACAGCTGCAAGACCCTCTACAAGGTGTACCCCAACTCTGTTCTCGCACCAATATTACTTTCTAAACCTTACTCTTTGCTCGTATTTGTCCAGTCATCACATTAGACTACTTGCATTCCATCTACATACCAGGCACACGCTGGTCTTACAACCTTTGTACTTGCTATTGCCTCAACCTGGAACACTCTCTCCCCAGCCATCCACATGGCTCAATCTCTCACCCATTTTGAATTTTCATTCAAAAGTCACCTTCTAAGAGAGGCCCTGCCTATATGCTTTATATACAATAATAACCCTTCTCCAATTCCAGTACTTCCTGTCTCCATTCCTTGTATGTATCACTAATTAATATACTAAAATTTTATTCAATGATCTTAGTTACTATATTTCCTCACCAGAATGTAAGTTCTATGAGATCAGAGAATGTTGTTACCTGTTTCGTTGTTTTTTTTTTTTCATCACCTAGGACACTGCCTGACACTTCTTGAAGAGGTGCTCAATAAATGAATGGTCCTGAAATTTGCATTTTCTGCCACTGTATCAAGTTTACTGAGTACTGATGGAGATGATCTTCGAGCTCATGCAATTATCACGACAAATTTTTGGTTTCATGTCTTAGCTGAGCCTTAAATGCTGCTCACATTTCTTTACTCCCATTTCACCCAGTGGCTATCACAAAACTCCTTGCTTCCTTAACTCATTACTCCACCTTCTAGAGATGAACTTCTCTTAGAGGTTACCAACAAAGCAAAGACAGCAAATGTTAATACCACACATTCCTGTCATCAAAGCCATAAACTTCTCCACATTTGCAGGCATCCCTCCCACCTTCCTTCCAGATTCAGAAGATGTGGTGTCCTGCTGTTCACAAGTAATTGTTCTACCTATGATTTTGATTCTGCCAGCACTTATCTTATTCTTTCACTTCTCTCTTGGTTCTCAGACATCTTTCTCTCATCCAATTCTTTCAGTCTGTTAGTAGGTTTCTAGCAGACACTTTTGTCACCCTGCCCATGTTCCCACCAGATTTAGCATTATAGGACAAGCTCTCTGGAATTTCCACTGCCTGAGGTCTTTGTTGTTCAGAGCCCACTCTACCCATCTGCCTAAGGAACCAGAAATACTGAATAATAAGCCCTTTCCCCAATTCATAGTAGCCCACAAAGAATACCTGAAGGAGCTGGTATATTAGTACTCCAATTTCCCCTATCTTTAGATGGGATATCTATTTGTTTATAGCACTCTGTTAAATACTGGAGCTTAGCAGTGTCTGTTAAGTGCATCTACTGATTGCACTTCAACTAATTAATCCTCTCTAAATTGACAAAAGATTTAACAAATACCTACAAAGAAACTTCACATTGAAGGTGGCATTTTTGACACAAGTTCTACTTCTAATGAATTTATTTGAACCAGTGGTTCCCAACTAGTGGCAATTTTACGCCCAGGGTAAGTTTAGCACTGTCTAGAGAAATTTTTCTATGTCACAACTGGAGAGTGTTACTGGCGTCTAGTTGGGAGAGGCCAGGGTTGCTGATAAACATCGTACAATGCACAAGACAGCCTTCCACAATTCAGAATGACCTGGTCAAAAATGTTATTAAATGCCTCTGGTGATATACCCTGATTTGGGCATATTACAATATTTTTAAAACTAACAAGAATTCAGGTGGAAAATTTTGAAATTATCATGCTTATTTGCAATTTGGATTTAAATAAATGTTCAGCACTCTCAGTACATACATAATGATTCTCTCTCAAAAATTTGAGTGAAATGGGCATATAACTAGAAATGTCAGAGTCCACCACACTGCACTCTCCTCCAACTTGACCACTCCAACTTGACCATTCTCCATATTGAGCTGCATTTTATATGAGAAGAAAAGTGCCCTAGTCCCTCTTCTTGCGATCATTTTTACTACCCTAATGCACAAAAAACAATGGAGGAGATCAGCAGCCTCCATAATTTTACCTTTAGAACAATAAAGTCAATCAAATAAACTTGTCACATTATCTTAGCTAGAGGCTGTAAAAGTGGACTGGACATTGGAAATTATAGTCACATTTATAACTGGCAGCTTTTAGATACATCTAAATAGGCAACATGTAAAGTAGAAAAGGTTACTGTCATGTTCCACCAAAAACACTTTCCCTGAGCTGTGTTTTTGGTGGGATAGTATGTTTTCTTTTACCCTTTCAAACTAGGACAAAGTGATATGGAATAGAAGAGAACATGTAAACTGAAACAATTTCTCTTATTGGCTTGCTCTACAATTAGGGATTTATTCCTTCAAATTCTGGAATGTGCAAAAGTTTCCCTGTGATAATATAAGTGCTCTTTGGTGAGGTGACAAGTAATATTAACTCACCTTTCAGAGGCTGGAGTGTAATGCCTTCACATTTAAAAGAGATGGAGGATCATGTCACAAGTTAGTAAAATGGCTGATAGGATGGCAAAGAAAAGGGTATGGAGAAAATATGCTGACACAAAATGCTCTTTCTTCACACAGTGGACCATCAATTAATTAAACTACCTTCTTCTTATTTCTACTCCAGTGAGTAAATTTAAATTTTAGAATGAAAGATTTCCTTGACTATAAGAAACGTTTGTCTTTGGCTTAGGCTACTGAGGGAGCCTGGAGGGTTTTCCATAGTATAATATAAATACATCTGGTACTTACTGTGTTTTAGGATGTGTGTATAATTTCATATAACCCTCAAGGCAAGGCAGAGATTATAAATAATATTCAGATTTTAGTTTTTATAGATGAAGGACTGTGGCTTCAGTAATCAGGTCAAGGTCATACAGCCAGCAATGGAGCGTTTGAGATCAAACTCAGCACACATTTCCCTGTCTTATCATGACTTTCAGTCCCAGTGTTCACCTGGCCCTCTTGATGGAGCCTGCCTTTCCAGGTCCTTTTCCAACCCAGTGATTCATGGGCCAGGGGGAAGGAGGATGTTCTGGGAAAAGTCGTAAGAGCTTTCATTGATTGGATGGGTGGTATAAAAACACTCAAGTAAGACACTACTCTTCTTGTGAAAGTTTATCAATCCATGCAGATTTGGTTTCTAATTGTGCATTGCTGAGAAAATTGGGGGAAAAAAAAAAAAACTTAACAGAACCATGAAATGAAAAAGAGGGTTTTGCAAGCTACTCAACTGACAATATTCTAAGATGCTGGGCCCAGATCCAGACTTTTAGCAATTTTGCTAAAGGTCATCTACCTCTAATTATAATTTAACAGGTACATTGGTTTCTACTTTCTTTTTTTTTTTTCTCTTAGTTTTTTGCAACAGTATTTTGAACTTCTCTTCCTATTTTATTTCTCAACATGGAACTGCATGATTCAGTGATTTATGTAGTTTGCATTTGCAGACTAAGACAGCCTAGAGAAGTCTATTTGGTCTAGACAATCAGGCACCAAAGAAAACTTTGAATGGGCCAAGATGATGCATCTCTCTGGGCCTGGAAGGAAGGGGGAGGTCGGTCCTGATGAAAGCTTCAATTCACCTCCCACCCAGCCTCCATTCTGGTTCAACAACCTCTCACAGAGGTTATATTGCCAATTATTTGCCTCAATGAGATCAGGGGGGACCATATAAACTTTATAATCATAAGCGCCCCTTCCTAAAACAAAGGAAAAGGAAAAGAAGAAAAGAGAAGGAAATTGCATAAAGGTGAGGGGATTAACAAAAAATATATAATAAAAGTCAACAGAAAAAAATTATTGTATGAAGAAGAAAAGATGTGAATGTGATTAAGCAAAAAATTTTCTTTTAGCAGCAAAATTCTAATTTCAATATATTGAAACAGGAAACAATTAGAAATAAAGTTACTTTTAGAGCTAATAAAAATTTTTAATCAGTGCTTTATTTCACAAGAAGCACTTGAAAATAAGAAATAGACCTGCCATTACATCCTCTTAGCATATGTCCAGCAGTTTAATGCTTTGAGAAAGTCACTTTTATTCACTCATTCTTTAACTCAAGCACTCCCAGGTACTGTGCTGCATTTGGGGAAACATAGTGAATAACATTGATCCTAAGAGATTAGATGCTTAGATACTAATCCAATATAATCAGAGAATCCAACTTGTAAAGATATCATTGCAATGAGATTTGGTAAGTGTTATTATAGGGGTATGTAGAGGGTTTATCAAGGGTACTAGGGTGTGGCCAGTCCTTCCCGGTGACAGTGCTGATCAAATGGAATTTTAGCTATATCTGAAAAAGTAAATAAACATTTGCAATGTAAAGTAGAAAAGTTTCCAGACTAGGAAGCAGCATATAACACGTGGCTTATTTGTAGAACTGTTGCCAAATCGGTGGTCTCGCTGCCTGATGCGCTCAAAGCCAAGAGAAAGAGCTTTATTGTTAGATGGCTAAGTAAGGCGTCAAAGCTCAAATCTGTCTCCCTGACCTGGGAGTACTTAGGGTTTTTATTAAACAAAGGGAGATGGGGTTAGAGACATTGGTATATTGTGATTGGTTAGTAAAAACATACAAATTAAAGACTGTAAGTGGGCTATTGCGATTGACCACATTCAAATCAAGGATTTTAAGTTGGCCTAAGAAGTACAGACTTACTTCTAAAAATGATGGGCCATAAGGGTTAGTTGTTGTCTTAGTTCACCTGATTTTTTTTCCTTCTTTAAATAACAGTGCATTCCTTTGGGGATCTACGCTTCTCCCATTCCAGGTAGTCTTGATGAAACCATCAATCATAGGGCTCTACTTGCATCACTTCCTAGAGGTGTCACAGGACATGAGCCTAACAAGTCATTCTTTCCTGAGAATTTGAATATTCAAATTAAATTGAATTACTAGGTTATTCAAATACCAACACCTCCAAAAATATCCATTATTACTGACCAACATCCCTGTCCATTCAGCATTTCCTGCATTCCTGTGAATACAAGCGTCCTTTCAAGAAATTAACCTTTGCCAGTGTCTGTTGTTTGTAACCAAAGAATCTTTGAAGCACGAAGCCATTCCAGATTCATAAGCAAGAAACAGATAGGGTCAGGATTCCATTTTTTGATAGATCATTATGTTAGCAGAATAGAAAATAGATAGACTGAGGGAGAGATGACTGGGAGATCAGTTAGGAAACTATTGCAGCAGTCCAGGTAAAAAGATGATGAGAACTCACCCTTGAAAAGTGTTTCTGGGATAGAGAGCTAGGAATAAATAAGAGAGATATTAGAAAATTATATTTAAAAAATCATCAAATTGGATTTGGGGTAAAGGAATAGGGTGAATTCCAGATTTCTTGAACGAATGACTAGATAGTAGCATTAACTGGAAGAGAAGCAGTTTGGGGGCAAATATGAATTCACGTTTGGAACATACTAAGTTTGATTTTCTGATGGATTACCCATTTGGAGATGTCTAATAAGAAACTGGCTTCTGTTTGCTAGAGATGTGGATTTAGAGGCCATCACACTATAGTTGATTGTCAACCTGGAAGTGAATGGCATCAGTCAGGGTTGAAATAACGCTGTAGGTAAGATTTAAGTGATTTAAGCATTTGTAAAAGTATTCTACAAAGAATATTATTTTAGAGTCTCATGGGCCCTAACATAAGGTTTTGCTAGTCTTCAAATTAACTATTATGTATGAATCCATATATTTGTTGTCTAAGAGACATCATAGTATAACAGTTAAACCTTGGCTTTGGATGAAATGAAAATCAGATTGAAATTCCTTACTAGCCATGTGACACTAGTAAAACTAGCTATCTTTTTATAGGCTTAGTTAACACAAATTTCAAAATTGGAATAATCCAATTTTTAGAGTTTCTTCAAGAATTAAAAAATAAAATATATGAGACGATTATCTGCAAAGGATTAGTTTTCAAAAGGTTGATCTTAAGTCGATGGCGTTTTAAAGTCCAAAGGGATTCAAAAGGTTTTAGCTTGTATTTCCCCTAAAATGGCTCCAAACCAAACATAATCTCCTCCTTCCTGCTGATATATGGTCAATTAGGAATCTTTTTTGAAACATGGTTGTTGGATCTACATGAACATGTTCTCACATGTTCGGCCAATTTCTCAAAGAACTGTATATACGCAAGAGGGAACATCTTAGTATATGAGGTCAGCATTTGCTGCTCCGTTACTGGTTTTGATATTGTGCAAATGTGAAGGGACTTTGAGCCCATAGAGTAATGACCAGTTTGGTGAATATCTCCAAATCGCATCACCAGCATGCTGAAGATGCGTAAAACCCCTTCCATCCACATGCTCACAGCCTCACCTCCAAACTCCTAAGCCAGCGACTCTCAACACCTGATGTATGTCACAATCACCTGGGAAGTAATAAAAATTACAGAGTAAACCAGTCCCCAGGTCTCATGCTAAGAAATTACAAGTCACTTGGTATGACGTGGGATAACTTTAGGCTTGAAAACAACTAATGAAACCACACACTCAAAAATTGTCTCATTTTCTCAATCACTTCCCCTCATCTCTTGCCTATTAATTTTGATGGTACAGGCTCAAAGCCTTCATGTATTCACATTATATCCTTTTTCATGTTTAAAATGAATTTATTCTTATATAAAAATGAATCATTCCACACATTTGTTCAATAATCATCCATTTCCTCATCACTTTCAATTAAGAAAAAAAATATCTCTACTTTCCATCTTTAAGGACTTTTTTCTTTTGGGTGCTTATTTTGCACTTAGGAGGCCTGGTGGGGTTAATGATGAACATAAATAACCCACCACTAGCACAGGCATGGCAGAATCCTGTCTATGATGCAAGAAACACAATGCTTAACACTATCTAGCTACTAATAACCCTAAGCATTGATAGTGGACGCTTTTGATTGCAGTATAATTGTGTTCACATGGTGAGAGGCCATAAATTGACATTTCCTAAATATAAAAGCTTCTGTATCAGATATATAATAGCCATTCAATATATATTAGTTTCCTCCCTAAATTATTTCCATTCTCTGTCCCTCCCTTTCCTATCATTCACCTTTGGATAATAAACCCATTAGGCAGAGATCTTGTCTAATTCTAAATTCTAATCTCTAGTGGGCTGCTAATATTCAGCAGTCTTATTTCTTCCCTTTGTAGAATAGAAGGAGAGTTTGTTATTCATGAGTGGGGATCCTCAGGGTATTCACATCCCATTTACTCACAGAGATGGTGATAACAGTCTGTTCAAAAAGTGATGATGTTCAATTACAACTGAATGAGGAAAATGAAATGAAACATTGGGTGAGATGGGATGTGAGTTGGTTGAGAGTGGGATGATGGTTCTGGACAAGGGGCACTGTGTTAGGAATAGACACACAGGGATGTTAGGTCATGGGTTCTTTCTCACCACTGTGGGGCAGTAACCACCACTGACTGGGAAGGCTGAGTCATTTCAAGCAGCTTCTCCAGAGAACATCAGAAGAGAGAGAAGGAAAGTGTTTTCATTATTTCAGCAAACAAAAGGGAGAATGAGACCAACAACTCTTTCTGAAATGTTTTTAAGATCCAATGACAAAAAAATATATATAAAAAAGTAAAAATAAAACAGGAACATGTTCCTTGCACAACATAGAGGGATATAAATAGCACACCTGAAATGATCTCATTTGAGACAATATGGTCAAGAGGAGAAAACATGGAATTTGGAATTAAAGGGAACCAAATTTGGTTTCTGGCCTTGGCCTTTTCTTTTGGTGTAGTCCTTTTAGAGTTCAATTAGTCCATATATGACTCAGTTTATGAGTGAAATAATAATCAATACACTATTTCAGTATATTTTCTCACATTTGGGTTACCTTTGTGAAAGACATCAACAGTTTAGATGCTGTTAGGCTGCATTACACCCAGGCTGCTTGCTTGTTTCTGCTCCTCTTGTAACATGGTACAAATCTCATACCTGTATGTTTTTGCTGTTGAACTCTGAGTCTCTGTTTAGGCACCCAACAACTTACTGTTAAGCAGGAACAAACAAGTACATCTCAACAGGAATAGGCAACAGTTCAAGCACAGTGCAGGCTAAATTCATAACAGACACTCTATCTAATATTTCTACTCCCCAAAAGCAACAAATTCTGCAGCTTTAGAAGTCTGGTTCAGTCACATAAAATTTATATTACTGTATAGATCTCATAGCTTCTGTGTCTAAAATAGTGCCAGTAAGGTTACTTTATAACTGTCAACAATAATGTATTGATCCTTATTTCACATTTGTGTAACCAAAGTGCCCCTTAAGGTAATTTATCAAAACAACTACTAATTTGAATTTGTCACCTCACTTCAGAGGAAACAGAAACTGATTGCAGATTTTAATAATAGTTCCTTGACTTATTTGCTCTTCTGTAAGGTTGAAGTTGGCTCTTCAACTTATATTCAAGCTGGGCATGCTGAAGCCCACAATACCACAAGGTAGGGGGAAAAATGAAAATATCTATATAACGTATGGTAATATTGAGATTGATTTGTGTAGTTAATGCAACTTTAAAGGTGAAGGATAGCGCTTCCTGGAATTCCATTACTTCCTAAAAGGGACAAAAAAGACCATTCCAAGAAAAAGGATGTTCTCAGATCATTCTATATCAGAGTGCTCAGGAACATCCCTCACACAGCTTTAATTATTTGCTATATGATGATAATTTCAAAATCCATATGCTCCCAGTTTAGTTTTGCTGCAGACTCCTCTCATTTTCAACTGCAACTGGACATTCCTACGTAAATATCTCTCAGTTAACTTAAATTCAACTTTTAAAAACTAAATTCACAAACTTCCCTATCCTTTCCCCTCTCTTTTTGCCTCCAACCATACACACACACACACACACACACTCCTACTATGTTCTTGTATCTGTCAGAATAGTCTAGCCTTATGCTTAAGGAACAAACAACACAAAATCTCTAAACTTAACATATGAAATTTATTTTTAGCTCACACAAGTTCTCCTCTTAACAAGGCTATAATCCTAAGCAGCTGTCCTCCATGCAGTGACTCAGGGTTCCCAGCTGCTTTGTTTCTGGGGCTCCACCATCTCAACATATGGTCTCCCTACTTCTTGCCAAAGAGGAAGAAAAAGACTGAAGAATCACACAAGGGTTTCTATTGCCTCATCCCAGAAGAACCATGCATCACATCTATTCACATTTCATTAGCCAGGGTTAGTTACCTGGTCCCTCCTAAGTTCAAGAGTGTCACCAAATAGAGTTTTTAATGTGTCCGGAAGGAAGGAATAAGAAATGAAAAACATAGAGCAACGTCTTTTGTCACATTTCCTATTTCAAATTCCCAGGCCAGAAATTGTGACTTCATCTTTCTCCCTCATCCCCACCCGCCTCACATGCCATCAGTCAGTACGTATGTACTGTCAATTCTTTTTTCTCAATAGCTCCTTAATCAGTTCACATTTCTTCATTTTCACCTCCACTTAATATATTTCAAGCTGCCATCATTTCTGTCTTTGACAGCAACAACTTCCAAACAGGTCTCTCTGCCTCTAGTATTCTTTCTCTCTAATGAATTATCTACCTATTAGCCACAGTGATCTTTGTAAAGTACAAACATAATCGTACTGATTTAACCTTCTTAAAACCCTTCAATAGCTCCCCATTGCTTTTTTTTTACAATGCCCAAACCTGCTAATGTGACTAATAAGGCTTTCTATTAGCTGGTATATGCTACCTCTCTAACGTCATCCATTGCAAATATCTGCCTTCTAGTGGATATGGTGTGCTTCTCAGATCCTTCTTCAAGTCTGAGGCAATCATTCCTCCACCATTAGATGTTTCCAGCTAAAGGTTCACAGCTGAATGAAAATAGGGAAATTGCCTTCAGCCAAACAGATATGTCTCACCTGGAGTTACTCCACTAGCCCTGGAAAAATCCTCATTCAATGACTTGTCAATGGAGGATACAAAGGTCTTCCTGTTGCCTTGATTTGGGACAACTTCAAAGGCCCAGCCCAGCTCCATAGCTCACTGTGGAGTGCCTGAGTTCTGTTGTAACTGCATCCCAGTACTGTTTCTCCCATTGCCCAATCCCACCTTCCTTACACCCTGACAGGGTTGTCACTTGAGAGCACTTCTCGATAACCTCCTACGCTGAAATCCCTGTCCTAGGGTCTTTTCTTCTGAGAAACTTAAAACATGCCTCAAACTATGTCCGCTAGCCATTTGCAATAGTTGCAAATACTTGCAACACCCAGAGTATGTTCTTTCTTTTAGACTTTTTACATGTGGAATCTGTGGCCTGGAATGCCAAGCCCACTACCTTAATTTTGTTTGAACAATCCCTATTCAACCTTAAAGAACTTGTCTTTGCCATCACATCAACAAAGAAACCCTCTTATTAACTCCTTATTATATAGTCTATTTCTACCCTCACACTTGTCTCCATCCAGCATTCGGAACAATACTCTTTTCTCATTAAACCTTATTATAATCCCCTGTGTAGTAGAATCAGGTATACACTGAGATATGCAATGAAAATGTAGCTTCTGAGCTTCCTCGTGAGACCTCACTTGGCTGGATGGTAGGCAAGGGAGATTACATTTAGTTCAATTGAGTAAGATCAGTAAAACCAAAACAGGTTAACAATCTCTTCAAATGACTAAATCTCTTTAGGTAAGTGTTTGGTCTTTTAGATGTCCCTGCCTTTCTCTCTCCTCCTTAAGCAGCTGGCATTCTGAAGCCCTTACACTGTCCTTGAGGTTGTAGTGCTGGTGAAAATCTTAGAAGTGTGCATTGTCCCCAAGTCCTTTGTTTTGAGGGCCTGGGCTGTCCTGATTCAGCAACCAATGACCAATGAGAGGTACTAGTCCCACCCTTTTGAGTGGCATGATGGACCCACTATTAAAATCTGTAATTTGAATCATTTAACTCTGGGCTTGAATCCCAGAATAAGTAGCCTCTTTATTCTGAACAAAGGCCTCTTGGCTCTCTGGCCTCAATAGGAGCTCTGGGTCTCCTAAACTCTGTACATAGACCTTGGGGAGATAGAGAGTTACCTGGCTTCCTTCTGCTGCTCCTCTACTTCTAGACCATTTGGAAGTGGTAACATGCTGAAGGCTAAGATTCTTCCATGGGTCTTCATTTCCTCCCATGTTGTCCAGGCTCCTCTACTCCCCCCATGTCCTTCAATACATACCTACAAGTTTCTAAAGCTCACAACATCATCCTGTACACAGTCAATGAGGAGTAAAAACTTCAGGCACCTGCCTTCTTTATTTAGCATGTTGCTGTGCCCTTCTTTCACCACTATCAGGCTTAGTACCTGGCTTTCCACGTCCTCCCTGATATCCCGAGATGCTCTACTTCTGGCACAGAGTCTGCCTCTTCAATCTTTTGCTTATCTCTTGATATGCTAAGGAAGGGTAATTTAGAGGACCTTTTCTTCCCTCATCACCTCTTTCAGAGATACCAACTTCCTAAGAAGGTCAAGAAAGTCAGCTTCAAGATTTACAACAAATCTGGGGTCTCTTTTCTAAGCTAGTCTTTTCTTCTCCTACCTTGGGACAATAAGCCTAACGGCTCAGTTTGGGAGAGTACTGCAAGGAAACACATTTAGGAAGGATTTTAAAATGTGTGGGTTTAACATTTACAAAGAAGTCCACCATTACAGCTATTCACATGTCTACCAGTCTAGTGTGTACATTTCCTGTCAGTAGTTAACTATTTTTATTTGTCTTCATAAATTCAGGGACTAACATAGTACATGGCATGTGGCAGGTCTCAGACAATATTTTTTGAAAGAAAGAAAATATCTACCTTCTTGTTCATATCTATTATGATGCTTCTCCAATCATGAAGAGCTCTATTTATTCAAACCCTTGCCTCTATTCCCTTTTAACTTCTGCAGGGTGGGGACAGAGGCAGGTGGCCCTTTACAATCAATAGAAATAGTGGCTGCAGGGCCAGGAGGAACTCAGACCAGCTCCTCTCATTTCTGTTTCCCTGGATGCATTGCTTTCATTTATCACAAACAAGGGGGCAAAAACAATTTTTACATAGGTAACTGTGCAGAAATGGAATCTGTAAGGCATGCTTGTTTCATAGTTAAGAAATTCCATTGACCACTGCCTAGTGTAATAAAATAGACTTAGGACTTGGTAAACTTGATTAATGAATCATTTTGTTAGTGCCTGAACTGTGAATCTTTGACCACAAATTCCTGGGTTTACTGGTTAGGGTTAACAATCTTATCTAGTCATTTTTTGCTTAGTGAAACATTGGATGGTATATATTTATTGTAGAATCTCAGAGTATGAATATCAGGAGAGTTTTGAGATATCACTTGGGAAGAAAAATTCCCATTTACAGATGAGGAAGCTGTGGCCCAAACTTGTCTGATGCTATGAAAGAAATATTACATTGGACAGCTTGATTCATCAGCCCCCAAGCTATTCTCCTGGAACTGCAACCCTGTCATGGAACCATGGGACAAATTTATAGGCCTGAGTACCTGATCTCCTTAAAGTGCCTGGTTGGCACAAGCAAGAATAGAAGACAAAGAGTACCCTGAATGGAAGAAATGGGTACTAAAGCCCATGAAGTCCTTTGTTCAAACTCAGAGTGTCCCATTTGGGTAGCAATGCCAGCCTTGTTGGTTCCAGCAGCTGGAGGGGGATTTAGGCTTTTTTAAGCAGGTCACTCCAAAGCTAAGGGGCCACTGAAGTTCAGGCCATGGAGAAGGGTCGCCACTTTGTTTGTTCTAAGGGGAGCACTGGGATCTGATCTAGAAAACCAGGTGAAGTGGTCCTCAGAGAAGAGAAAAAAGGTATAGAGAGGAAAGGGTCATCAAAGTACTAACAGTATACCACTGTAAGGCAGGGATGATAACAGGTTTCACTGTGAGAATGAAAACTCCAATTGTCTGAGTTTCCAGATTGCTAAGACAAATATCACACAATGAGTGGCTTAACAATAGGAATTTACTGGTTCATGGTTTTGGATCTAGAAAGCTTGCTTCCTCCTGTAGTCGGTAGTGTTCTGGATGGCCAGCAATCCTTGGGTTCCTCTGCTTTTCCAACACATGTTGATATCCTCTCCTTTCTCTTTTGGTTCCTGCTGACTCCCGGATCAGGCTTCTCCCTGTGGCTCTCTCTATAAGGCATCCAGTAATAGGATTAAGACCCATCCTGATTCAATTGGGCACACTTTAAGAATAACATCTTCAAAAGGTTCTATTTATAATGGGTTCACACACACACAGGAATGGACTAAAATTAAGAGTATATTTTTCCTGGGGTACATAACTCAATCTACTATACCAAATCCCTTGATTATGGCTGCCTGGAACTCTGTTTGGGGATTCGGAAGCCAAACCTAGACTTCAAAGAATAAGGCCATGTTCAGGAAATGATTATGCTGTGAGTATGGGATGGGCGAGTTGAAGAAGACTGATTACAGGTGTTCCATCCCGGCTGGAAAGAGTTGTCTCAAGTTCTCATGCCTGGGGTCTGTACAAACAGAGAGAGAGACAGCATGTGTGCTGGAGAGCATGATGTGTGTGTGTGTTTGTGTGTATGTGTGTGTGTTTGTGTGTTGAGAAGCAATTTGGTAAATGGTCAGAAACTGGGGGAAAGTTACCAGATTGAAAATGAAAGATCAATTTGACACTCCATTTGCTTTTGCTCTCTTAGCCACCCTCCCACTAATCTTGAATCTGGTGAAGGTGCCATCAGGCTGTGACCTTGCCAAAGTCAAATGCCTGTGATAACTACCTAATTGGCTTTTATACCCCAGAGAGTTGACAGCAGTTTGCCAGGGAAAGTTTCACTGAGGTTGTCTCTGGGCTGGTCTTGGCAATGAGGTGAAATTTTTTTTTAGGAAATTACAGAAGTTCATTCCCCAGGGCAGTATAACAAAGCAGAAGCTTATCAGAGTTTGTGTGTACAAAGCACAGTTTCTTAGTTAGGGTCTGGCTCTAGGCATGAATAGAAGTAGGATGAGAGCTGAAAGGACCTTTCAGTTAGCTGAAGGTTTCCATTTATACTCTTTATTAATAGTGGAGATAAAGTATCCACTTAGGAAATAACCTGACATGTAATATTTCTAATAAGCCTAAAGAAAAGTTTTATGAAACAAAAATGACATTGAGTTTCAGAGCTGATATGCAACCTTAGCCTCATATATTCTGCTCCATTTAAACCCTGTAAAGTAAGTACAACTTTCACATAGCCAATCAATAGAAGCTTACAAGTTTTCTGGACATTTTCCCAGAAAGTCAAGTGTATTTCCAATCAACAGCAAAATTCACCATTTCTCCCAATATTAGGATCTACTTCTAAGACAGAGTACAAAGCATAGGTCACCTTCACTATTATTAATCAATGCCAGATCACCAATTGCAACTCCAAAATGGTTACAATCTAGTGATGCCACTTTCCTATACAGGTTAGTTTTAGGGCCTGAGATTCCTAAGGCAGGACCAGAAACCTAAACATGACCAACTTTCCAGAATGGATGTGCATTGAGCTGCTTACTTCAGGGATGTGTCAGATTAGAGTCCAAGGGTGGGATTCAGCTTTAAGTCATGAATCTGAAGAGGGCCTGGCAATGAGGGAGAGTCCAAGTAAGTCAGTGACCAAGGGGAACTGAGAATGTGGACTGTTTACATAGAAGGAAGGGGCTGAAGAGCCACTTCTCTTAAAAGCCCTGTAGACAGAAGAAACCTAAAGGAAACTCCACATTGACAAAATGGCTTTTTGTTTTTGCATTTGCTTTTTTACTAAGATAATACCAATCTGCTTACAGTTTTTAATATTTTTGCTTTCTTTATAGAAAGAAGAAGGAAAAAAAAGCTGTGGTACATTTTTACCTAAAGTTTTTGGATACTACTTTCTGTAGATTTATGGAACAACATATTATTACTATGAGTAAAGATACTATGCTTACTTAGGAAAATCAATAAGCCACTTGGCTATGTAAGGAGAGTATCTGAGAAAGAGATATTGATACAGTTGTGTTATAAATAAGCAATCTGTGGATGGAGGGGATCTAAGGAGAGAGATGATGGAAGGAACACAAGCCCCAAGGTGGAAATCCAAGACACTAAATTGGCATAAATGCTCATTCGCTTTTAAGAACAGGGAGATCTAAACTCCAATTTAAATAGTCTGCCATTTGATACTTGTGTTATAATTCCCTACCTCCCCCAATTCTCAATATTACTCGCAAAAGTCTACTCCATGCCATGTTGGAGGGGACTTTTAGATGAGAATTATCAAGAAAAGGGAGTGGACCCACACTGGGAGCACCCTAAATGTGGAACAAGATACAAAGAAAAGCTTAAATACTTAATAGAACCTGAATTAGTTCTAGAGAAGGCTGGGAAAAAATACAAGTTCTTGAGAATTCATAGAAATCTTGGAAAGGATGTTGGATTTCTCTTAGAAGTAGGTATGTATTCAAGCCAATCTTAGCTAGATGTAGCATACTATATATAATTGCGAGTGATTTAACAAGTGTTTTCTGAAACTGTGTATAAATCACACTAAGCTTACTTGACTCTTCAGGGAACAGCATGGTATAACAGCAGTTTTCAACCTCACTGTGGTAAAGCATGTTGAGAAAAAGTGTTGAAGGACAGCTGGGCCACCCCTGAAATGCATATAATCTGTAGATCTTCTAATGTGATGAGTTCCAAGTGGGGCCGAATTTTTCAATTGTTTAAAAATTTTTTAAAAAAGAAAAAAATAAAATCATTATTACTACATCCATAGGAAAAGTCATGGTGTAGCAGATTTTATTAATTTGGAAAGAATTGTTGAAGTATTAGGGTGCCAACTAAGATAGCCTGAGAGAAGTGGAATAAGGATTCCCAAAGGGAAGCTCAGCTTGCCTAAGGGAGTATTGGGCAAGGGGAACCAGAGAGCAATGTCCAGACATGGTCTTTCAAATTTCCTATGCATGGGGCAAGTGTAGACTTGAGCTATTAATGCTACCTACAGCCTGAGCTGGTGAAGAGACTCCTACTTTTTCTGATCTCCATTAACTTCTAGTGATTTGCCCTCACTGAAGAGGATGTGTTTTCCAAGGGAATTTTTTTTTCTGTTATTGTCTGTGGCAAAAGAAAAATGGAAAAACACTGCTAGAGATAGAAAGTGCTTTGGAGCAAAGGAGACCAAAATTCTAATACAATCCTGCCACATCCTAGCCTTGGGAGTTAATCCTTCTCAACTTCAGCTTCCTTTTCAGCAGTATTGGGGAAATAATGTACACTTCATATGATTTGGGGAGATATTAAAGTGAAATAAGGTAAGGTAGAAGCATCTGGCCCTGGACTTGAGTCTTTGATGGGCCTCATAACAAACCCTAGTTCCTTCATTCCGTATTGGCATATAGAAGAAAAATAAAGCATACAAGCTATTACTTTATTATTCCAATTTTCTATCCTCTATATTTGACTTGAAATCCCAAACAATGGTAAGTCATTTTCTATGTTGCCAGATTTTAGTAGATTGCCAGATCTAGATCATGTATTTCTATCATATTATTGACCTAACCATATTCAGTTTACTTACATTATCCTACTTTATTTGATTTGATCTCTTATTATATATAGGCTCTCTCTTATTCCCATCCCCTTCTAGTAAAGTAAGCAAAGTATTTAACTTGGTTATCTTAACAATGAAGAGTAACTCTTATTCTTCCTATTTATCCACCAGAAATAAAAATCTATGGTTATCAATAGTTTCTCTGCATAATAATCACCTGGAGAATTAATTTTAAGAAGCAGATTTTTGGGCTCCATTTCAGATATCCTGACTTAATATGTAGGGAGTAGGACTCTCACTCATTCTGATACAACTAGTCTTGAACACTGAGAGACAGCATCTAGAACTCTAAGAGGTACATAATGTTGAAATATAATCCTGTGTTCTGAAAGTTATTCTGTTCCTCAATCTCAGAAAGGAGAGTCAAATGTATTTCCCAAAACTGAGTTACGAGATTCACATGATTATTCTAGTTGGAACAAAGCTAAAGAGAAAAATATATAGTCTGACATATTTTGTAGATGAAAATTCTGCACCTCATAAAGGTATACCAATATGTACCCAAAGCCAGTTTATCTTGAAAGTTTTAACTTAATACTTCTCCATTTTCTTTCCTACGTGAGCATGGCGTCTCACTATCCATGACCTCAATAAATACAATTTTAGGAGTAATCTCATGTGTCTGTGTATGCAAGATGAAATTGTTCTCTAGACTAATTTTTAAAATTGAAAATAACTGCCACTTTCAATGAAAAAAGCATGAGAAAAATACAGACTCAAAAGCCAATACTCTGCCAACTTTGATAGTAATTAGAAACTATACTCTCAATTTCAAATAAAAATTTCATTTTTAAACTATAAAAATTTGCTGCTCTGAGTTAAACATAGTTTTGAAATGATTTATTTTAAATTCATTTTAATTGTTTCATAAACATCTTAATTTTAGTGGAGAAAAGTAACACCAAATGGTATTGATTCTTTAATTTTGTTTTTAAAATACTAAAACTCCCCTTCTTGCAAGTTCAGAGCAGATCCTTGAACCAAAATCACTGTAGCATGTCACTGCATTTCTGTTTAGAGATAAAGCTCTTCAGTAAGAAAGTAAAATCTGTGATTAGTGATGGGACTGGAAACTGGGAGAAAAACATACACATTTAAAATTTTTCCTCTCTCTTAAGACATCTCTCTTGTTTTATGCAAAAAGAAATCCTGAAATAGTAAAATTTCCTTTCTGGGATTATGAACTTAGAATTTTGTAATAAGCAAAAATTTGATTTCTTTGTAGTGTGCTTTTCCAAATTCTATCAAATCTGTCTAATGTGTTTATAACTGTGGACTCTGGTTTCATCACTAAAAATACCTACTAATGGAAGATAATTCAGAGTATGGTCTACAGCATATTCCTTAAAACCAACTTCTTTCCCTAATCTTAAATGACTCAAGTAAAAGGTATTATATAAGCTATATCTGTTCACCAAAAAGGAGATAAAAGATGCTATCTTTAGGTTCAAACAATTTCTGATCAAAACCAGTACTGAATTTTTTTTTAAGTGGCTCTGAACCGCAACCTGAAAACAAAGTTGGTAGACTCCGGAGTTTCTACGTCCCTAAGTAGAAATCTTATCTTAGCTCACATTTGTAAAGGCCTTATAAGCTCAGTGAGAAATATTTTTCAGTCTCATTCCCATTATTATTCTAATGTTTTTGCCTCTCTGTTTGTATTTCCACCAAGCATGCACCTGGTTAAATACCGGGCACTGTATTAGTTAGGGTTCTCTAGAGAAACAGAATCAACAGGGAACACTTGCAAATATAAAATTTATAAAAGTATCTCACATGACCATGTGAATGCAGAGTCCAAAATCCTCAGGGCAGGCTGTGAAGTCAACGATTCCGATGGAGGGTCTGGATGAACTCCACAGGAGAGGCTCTCCAGCCAAAGCAGGAAGAGAGCTGGTCTCTTCTGAGTCCTCCTTAAATGGCTTCCAGTGATTAGATTAAGCATCACTCATTGCAGAAGACGCTCCCCTTGGCTGATTACAAATGGAATCAGCTGTGGATGCAGCTGACATGATCATGATCTAATTCTATGAAATGTCCTCATAGTAACAGACAGGCCAGCACTTGCCCAACCAGACAAACAGGTACCACCACTTGGCCAACTTGACACATGAACCTGACCATGACAGTCCACCCCTTGTCAACTTGGCAGATATACATATCACCTTAAACCATACCTAGTTTCTAGATAAAAAACAATAAAATGCACATTTTTTTTCTTTCACCTAACAATACTCAACAGTCCTGCATATAACTGGAAACACATAAATCTCTCCAGAATAGGGTGCAAGTTCTTGAGCAATATTTATTCTTAAACTTGCTGTCTTACAACTTAAATAGTATAACATGAACAAAACAGCATTACAGTCCTTGTTTCTATAACTGATCATGTGGTCATAGCTCATATTTATTACTACCTTCTTCCACGACCCATTCCATGTTCTCTTCACCCTCAGCAAGCACTTCAGCTGGCCATGGTTCTTTGCATGGTGGGGTGACCCAAACCTTCATTCCTGAAATTTCAGAGCCATTGGTAGTCCTGCCTCGATTGGGTTGTGGCAGTTTTCCATTGATTTTAATCACAGGGCATGGTGGTAGTACTAAAAGATACCTTAGGGGGATCTCCTATATTCTAAGAAAATTCTTCTTTACCTCCATTGTGTAGATGCAGTCCTATTTCCTCTTGATAGTCAGGGTCAATCACCCCAGACAATGATGCAATCCCCTTCTTGGCTTGCTGATCCAGGGGCATGAGTAGCCCAGAGTGACCAGGTGGCAATCCTAGATTCCAGTTCAATGGAATCACTGTTGTTTCTCCTGGTGGAAGCATTCCCCCTTTTGGAACTAAAACCTGTAGACCAGCAGAGCTCAGGGTCGCAGTGACAGGAAGCAAAAATTTTCCTAGTGGATCACTAGGGGTAATAGTGAGTGGTACCATTCCCATTTCTACCCCTTGGTTCCTGGACCCATGGATCCTGGGTATGGGAAAAACAGCACCATACAGCGGTTGCTAATTCAGAGTATATACAGCTTCCTGGAGAGCATTACCCCAGCCCTCCAAGTTATTGCACCTAGTTGGCACTGTAATTGAGTTCTCAAAAGGCCATTCTACTGTTCTATCAATCCAGCTGCTTCTGGATGATGGGGAACATGGTAAAACTAGAGAATTCCATGAGCATGTGCCCATTCCCACACTTCACTTGATGTGAGGTGTGTTCTCTGATCAGAAGCAATGCTGTGTGGAATACCATGACAATGGATAAGGCATTCTGTAAGCCCATGGATGGTAGTTTTGGCAGAAGCATTGCATGCAGGGAAAGCAAATCCATATCTAGAGTATGTGTCTATTCTAGTTAGAACAAATTGCTGCCCCTCCCATGAAGGGAGTGGTCCAATGTAATCAACCTGCCACCATATAGCTGGCTGGTCACCTAGGGGAATGGTATTATACTGGGGGCTTAGAGTGGGTCTCGGCTGCTGGCAGATTGGGCACTCAGCAGTGGCTGTAGTCAAGTCAGCCTTGGTGAGTGGAAGTCCATGTTGCTGAGGCCATGCATAACCTCCATCTCTGCCACCATGGACACTTTGTTCATGAGCCCATTGGGCAATGACAGGAGTTACTGGGGAAAGAGGCTGACTGGTATCCACAGAATGGGTCATCTTATCTACTTGATTATTAAAACCTTCTTCTGCTGAAGTCACCCTTTGGTGTGCATTGACATGGGATGCAAATATGTTCATGTTTTTAGCCCACTCAGAAAGGTCTATCCACATACTTCTTCCCCAGACCTGTTTGTCACCAATTTTCCATTATGGTTGTGCTGGTTTGAAATGATTTATGTCCCCTAGAAAAGCCATGTTTTAATCAAAATCCCATTTCATAAAGGCAGAATAATCCCTATTCAATATTGTATGTTTGAAACTGTAATTAAATCATCTCCATGGAGATGTAATTAATCAAGAGTGGTTGTTAAACTGGATTAGGTGACGACATGTCTCCACCCATTTGAGTGGGTCTTCATTAGTTTCTTCAGTCCTATAAAAGAGGGAACATTTTGGAGAATGAGAGATTTCTGAGAGAACAGAGAATGACATAGCCACAAGAAGCAGAGTCCACCAACAAGCGACCTTTGGAGATGAAGAAGGAACATGCCTTCCAGGAAGCTTCATGAAACAGGAAGCCAGGAGAAGAAGCTAGCAGATGATGCCATGCTCACTATGTGCCCTTCCAGATGAGAGAGAAACCCTGACCATGTTCAACATGTGCCTTTTCAGATGAGAGAGAAAGTCTGCCTGTGTTTACCATGTGCCCTTCAACTTGAGAGAGAAACCCTGAACCTCATCAGCCTTCTTGAATCAAGGAATCTTTCCATGGATACCTTAGATTGGACATTTCTCCCTGGATGCCTTGGATTGGACATTTTTATAGACTTGCTTTAACTGGGACATTTTCTCAGCCTTAGAACTGTAAAGTAGCAACTTATTAAATTTGCCCTTTTAAAAGCCATTCTGTTTCTGGTATATTGCATTCTGGCAGCTAGCAAACTAGAATGATGGTCTTTCAAACTCCCTGACCATCCAGTCAAACCATTAGCAACAGCCCATGAGTCAGTATACAAGTATACAAACACACCTCTGACCAGTTCTCCTTCCAAGCAAAATGAACAACCAGGTGCACTGCTCAAAGTTCTGCCCACTGGGAGGATTTCTCCTCACCACTGTCCTTCAAGGACACCCCAGAAAGGGGTTGTAGTGCTGCAGCTGTCCACTTTCAGATGGTACTTGCATATTGTGCTGAACCATCTGTAAACCAGGCCAAAGTTTTCTCTTACTCAGTCAATTCGCTGTAAGGAACTCCCCAAGAGGCCATAGCTCTGGTCTGGGAAAGAGAAGATAATGTGGCAGGAGTGGAGACCATGGGCTTTTGGACGACTTCCACATGTAACTTATTTGTGCCTTCAGGACCTGCTCTGGCCCTATCTTGTATATACCATTTCCATTTTACAATAGAGTGCTGCTGCACATGCCCAATTTTATGGCTTGGTGGGTCAGACAACACCCAGCTCATGATAGGCAACTCAGGTCTCATGGTAACTTGGTGGCCCATGGTTAAGCGTTCAGTCTCTACTAAGGCCCAGTAGCAGGCCTAAAGCTGTTTCTTAAAAGGAGAGTAGTTATCTGCAGCAGATGGTAAGGCTTTGCTACAAAATCTTAAGGAGTCTATGTTGTGATTCTCCTGTAGGGGCCTGCCAGAGGCTCCAAACAGCATCTCTACTTGCCACTGATATTTGTAGCACCATTGGATCTGCTGGATCATACAGCCCAAGTGGCAGAGCAGCTTGTACAGAAGTCTGGGCCTGTCGCAGAGCCTCCTCTTGTTCAGGTCCCCACTCAAAGTTAGCAGCTTTTCTGGCCACTCGATAAATGGGCCAGAATAGCACACCCAAATGAGGAATATGTTGTCACCAAAATCCAAAGAGACCAACTAGGCATTGTGCCTCTTTTGTGGTCATTGGAGGGGCCAGATGCAGCAACTTATCCCTTCACCTCAGAAGGTATGTCTTGACATGCCCCACACCACTGGACACCTAAAAATTTCACTGAGGTGGAAGGCCCCTATATTTTTGTTGGATTTTTCTCCCATCCTTTGACACACAAATGCCTTCCCAGTAAGTCTAAGAATAATTGCTACTTCTTGCTCACTAGGTCCAATCAACATGATATCATCAATATAATGGACCAGTGTTCTGTCTTGTGGGAGGGAGAAATGATCTAGGTCCCTGTGGACAAGATTATGACATAGGACTGAAGAGTTGATATATTCCTGAGATATATAAGGGGTATCAGTGAAAGTATATTGCTGACCTTGCCAGCTGAAAGCAGACTGTTTCTGGTGGTCCTTACTAACAGCTATTGAGAAAAAAGCATTTGCCAGATCAAGAGCTGTATACCAGGTACCAGGGGATGTATTGATTTACTCAAGCAATGATACCAAATCTGGAACAGCAGGTGCAATTGGATTTACCACCTGGTTGAGCTTACAATAATCCACTGTCATCCTCCAAGACCCATCTGTTTTCTGCACAGGCCAACTAGGAGAGTTGGATGGGGATGTGGTAGGAATCACCATCCCTGCATCCTTCAAGTCCTTAAGAGTGGCAGTAATCTCTGCAATCCCTCCAGGAATCCAGTATTGCTTCTGATTTTTTATTTTGCTAGGTAGGGGCAGTTCTAGTGGCTTCCACTTGGCCTTTCCCACCATAATAGCCCTCACTGCACAATTTAGAAAACTAATGTGGGGATTCTACCAGTTGCTCAGTATGTCTATTCCAATTATATATTCTGGAACTGGGAAAATAACTACAGAATAGGTTCAGGGCCCACTGGATCCACTGTGAGATGGACCTGAGCTAAAACTCCATTGATCACCTTGCCTCTATAAGCCCCCACTCTGACTGGTGGACCAGAGTGACACTTTGGGTCCTCTAGAATTAATGTCACTTCTGAACCATTGTCTAATAATCCCTGAAATATCTGATCATTTCCTTTTCCCCAATGCACAGTTACCCTGGTAAAAGGCCATTGGTCTCCTTGGGGAAAGCTTGGAGGAAGATTAACAGTATAAATTTATGGCAGTGTAACATGGTTCTCCCCAAAAGGGACCTGGCCTCCCCTTCATTCAAGGGGCTCTGTGTCTGTAAACTGTCTCAAGTCTTGAAATTGATTAAGGAGCCATGACTCTGTGTTTTTGGAATTCCGATTAGATTTCTGTGCACTTGACCTAGAACTCTTTTGCTTATACAGCTCAAACAAGAATTTTTTAGACTGCCCTTCTATTGTATTTCTAGGTAACCCATGATTTACTAGCCAATGTACAAATCTCTAAGAGTCATATAATTTTGATGCCTGCTTTGAGTTTGCTGTCTATTATAATAGCCACGTCTACCCTGTCTTTGGCAATTAAGTGCTGCCACCTGGCTTCATCCAACTCGGGATCTGGTCATCCCCATTGTGTTTAAGGTTTCCAGCTCAGTGACAGCAGTTCCTACAGTAATATCTGACCTACAGAGAAGAGCAACCACAGAGCTCTTCAGGGATGATGGCGCTAGTCTCACAAATTTATTTCTCACTGTTCTGGGAAAAGGTACATCCTCTGGACATTCCTGGGGTGTAAGAGCAGGCTTTGAATGATATATCCACTCTAACATTCCAATCTCTGTAAGTCTCTGGATCCCCTCATGTACATTATACCAGAGTGGTTCTGGCATTTCACCCTCAGGTAATGTCAACCACCTTTTGATCCATGTTTCAACTGACCATCCAAATAAACTGTTAATACCTTTTCTAACCCCTCCAGCTATAACATTGAATGCAGAATCTCTGCTTAGTGGGCCCATATCAATAAATCCAGCCTGATCCAACATTATATTCCTCCCATCATTATCACATACCTTTAAAATCTATTGCCACACATATTCCCCTGATTTCTGCCTATATAAATTGGAAAACTCACACAGTTCCTTTGGAGTATAACATACCTCCTCATGTGTGATACTTTGCGCCTCACCTTTAGGGGCTTGTTGGGACTTTAGTCTAGTTATAGGTCTGGAAGAAATGAGGGGTGCAGGGGGTGGGTCATGAAGAGAATTAGAAGTATCTTCAAAGCCATTTACTTCAGGGCATTCATTTGCAGTTTCATGTGGTGAAACAGGATTAATCACTCTAGGGCTAATTCCTTCAGGAGGAGGTTGGGTGGCTAACCCTTCAAAGCAGGTTGGAAGTGGGGTGTCTATGTCCTCAGGGCAGACTATTACAGGGTTATCTAGAGAAGATTCAGCTTGACCTAAGGTTTCAACCTCACCCCCAACATCATTATCAATCCATATGTCACCATCCTATTTTTCAGGGTCCCACTCCTTTCCAATCAATGCCCTCACTTTAATGGCAGACATCGTGCAACATTGAGATTTCAGTTTATCTTGTAAAGTTGCTACTCTATCAATAAGACTCTGAGTCTGATTTTCAGAGATCTCAAGTCTATGGCTACAGGAAATAAGATTTTCCTTCAGGATACTCATAGAAATGTCTACATCTGTCAGATGGCACTTAGGCTTCTCATTTGAAGCCTTAATCCCATCCCTTTCTCTCCTTAATGTATCCAGTGTATCTAACAACATCCAGCCAACATCTCTATACCTCTTATTTCCACAAAACTCTGTAAAGGTGTCAAAAACATTGTTCCCCAGAGCCTGACTTCCTACAAGCAAAGAAGCATTAGGAGAATCAAATGGTGCTGTTTTGTCTATCTCTTTTGCCAACTCACTCCATGGATTGGGAGTGTCATTCTGATTATGGGATTCAGAGTCCTTAGTGCCTTTGAGTCCAGTCAGAGTAGAAAACCATTCATAAAAACCCATTTTTTAAGATTCTGTTTCTTAAGAACAACTCCTGGTACCAAGCTGTATTAGTTAGGGTTCTCTAGAGAAACTGAGTCAACAGGAAACACTTGCAAATATAAAATTTATAAAAGTGTCTCACTAACCATGGGAATGCAGAGTCCAAAATCCACAGTCCAAAATCCACAGGACAGGCTGTGAAGACGATGATTCTGATGGAGGGTCTGGATGAACTACACAGGAGAGGCTCTCCGTCCGAAGCAGAATGAGAGCCTAACTCTTCTCAATCCTCCTTAAAAGGCTTCCAGTGATTAGATTAAGCATCACTCATTGCAGAAGACACTTCCCTTGGCTGATTACAAATGGGATCAGCTGTGGATGCAGCTGACGTAATAATGATTTAATTCTATGAAATGTCCTTATCACAACAGACAGGCCAGCACTTGCCCAACCAGACAAACAGGTGCCACCCGTTGGCCAAGTTGACACATGAACCTGACCATGACAGGCACGGATTCTGTTTTCTTTTCAGTAAAGTCTTCCACTGATTTTATTTTAGAGATTTTATTCAGTATTTTTGAGTCACAATCTGTTTCCCCAAGGAAAATTGTATTTTCTTAACATTGCTTATGAATCTTCCTCTGCCTATTCAAAAGTTTCATCTTTTTAATTTATCCCTAGAGTTTTCAGTGAAGGATAATCTGGACACAGGTGCTTAAGTGATGCTGAACAATTCCAAATAATTCTATTAGAAAACATTTGTAAGAATTTAAAATATGTTTGAATTATAAAATAAAGAAAATTGATTTCTTATAAAATAAATTGAAAATACATTCTAAAGAATGATGAGAATATAATGTTTAATTTTATAGGATGCCATAGTAATCTATGGAAAGTCCCCCACATATAATATATATTTTAAACATATACAGAATTTTGCCTTACTTACTATTTGATTATTCTAAGACCCATGGAGCTTGCTCTAAACAAATTAATATTTCCTTCTTGCAAACCAAGTTATCCTCTCATACGATTGATATAATTTTTAATGGATAAAGATGATTTCCACTGTGGATATCCACTATATTCTAGTTAAAGAAGGATTTTTGTTCCTTAAGTCCTACTTGCAGAATTTTCTGCTTGCCCTATAGATAAAATCCTTAACCTATTCCCTTGTTACTTAATCTATCAATTACCTCTACCTTTCTGCACTTTACTTCAGAGAATATGAAAAACATATTCAATAATCATATGATTTTCACCACTTTAAAATTTTATAAGAAAAATAGCAGGTGCTACTGGTCATGAACAGTGAGAGGTCAAAAGAACACTTTACAAACGTGAAACCCACAGCTATCTAAAGGTTGTTAGCCAGGTTTTAGAATAAATAGCCCAGTTTCCTCGCTTTTAGATGCATGTTCAATCTGATATCCTAGAACTCCCCAGTGGGAATAATTCACTGTTGCCCATTATATAAACTGGCTTTATAATGAATTTTTTGTTGGTTCTGTCCTTTCCCTAGCTCACTTCCTCACTCCCTTACCAGTGTTTCCTGTGAATACCTCCCAAATAAACTACTCCTTACATCAGAGTCTTCTCCTGGAAGAACTCAAAGACATAAACTCTAAATGTCTTTCTATTCCATATCATCTGATCCTACACCCCTGCTTCTTCCCAAACATCCACTGTACTACCAAGCTTCTGGGGTCTTGGAATGCTAGTACTCAATCCAGCTGAAAACCAGCCAATTTCCTAAGTTCTCTCCCTAAACAACACTTGCCCTCTTCTAAACTTAACCCTCCCACCAAACCCCCACCCCCACCATTCCCCATTCTCATCAAGGATCTTAGAATTCTGATCTTGCTGAGAAGCTGAAGAAGTAAATCAGACCGTAATGTTCAGATGCAGTTGTTTTGGTAGAAATAACATAGTAGGGGCATAAAAATTTCTTGTAGATGCTTCATCATTCACTACTTGGGCAATCTCAATCAAATAACCCATTGGGCTCAACTTTTCATTGATGAAATGACAAAATAATACCTGACCAACAACTGCAATGAATTAAAGGGTATAATAACCTCTGATTTGAAAAACTTAAGATGAAACCACATTTGCTTTCCCATTTTAAATGCTACTTCAATGACAGCATATCTAATGTTTTAAAGCTCAGACCTCCAAAGATAGAAAAGGACTGAAGGATATAAGGGCTTTCATGCATTTCTGGTGGGAATAAAGAATGGTGAACCCATTCTGGAAAATAATCTCGGAAGACTTTGACACATCAAGTATATCTTATAAACTTTATATGAGTTTATTTGCAAGTATACTTTATATGCCTGCATATACCTTATGACAAAACAATTCTAAAATTAGGTATATATTGCAGAGACATTCTTACAAAAGTACACAATGGGGCACATACAAGAATGTGCATCATGATCACTTTTGGTGGACGGGAACCTAAGAACAATCTGGGAGATCACCCCTGGAAAAATAGGTAGGTTAAATATGTTGAGGGTACACCATGCAGCTGTAAGGAAACAATGCACTACATGTCCACATAATAATGCAGATAGAGATTAAAAACAGTGCTGAAAGAAAAAATATAGAGACCATGACCACCGGCATTTAGTAATTTTATATGCAGTGAAACAATGCATATCTTTACAATTTAAATAAGCAAAAGGCATACTTTAGACACATCAAAATGAGTACCTATTAACAGGGAAGGAAGATAGAAATGTTATAAAATGTAATCATACAATCAAATAAATATGTAAGAGAGGTGACCTTGCCCAAAATAATAAAGATAGCCATATAATGATAAAGGCAATCACATAGTAGTTATAAATGCCAGTACTATTGTATTTTTTTTTTTTTGGTATGAAACTCCACTTCTTCTTAAAGTTGCTAAAATAAGTGTATGTGCAGATTACTGAACTTGAGTTGGTATCAAATGACATATTATAATAACAGATTGTGTATGTTAAATTTTAACCCCATCATAACCACAAAGAAAATATATATATAAAATATATACTGAAAGAAATGAGAAGGGACAAAAAAAGTACAATACCAAAAAATTAAATAAATAGGAAAGTAGGCATTAACAGAAGAATTGGGGTCAAAAATGTATAATACTTACAAATACAAAATAGCAAAATGGCAAAAGAAAGTCCTACATTATCAGCAGTTACTTTAAGTGTGAATGGATTGAACTCTCCAGTCAAAAGGCAGAAACTGACAGAATAGATGAGAAAGCATGATCCAACTATTTGCTGTTTATGAGACTCATTTAAATTCAAAGACATGAGAAGGTTGAAAGTGAAAGAATCAAAAATACATATACCATGCAAATAACTAAACAAAAGATTTCTGGGATGACTATACTAATATCAGATAAAATAGATTTTAAGTAATAAACTGTTATGAGGGACAAAGAATGCCATTATATCCTGTTAAAAGTGTCAGCACAATAAAAAGACATAATAATTATTAATATATATGCATGTAATGGCAAAGTCCCAATATATGTGAAGCAAATATTGACAACTTTGAAGGGAGAAATAGAAGATTCTACAATAATAGTTGGAGACATCAAAACACCACTTTCAATAATGGGTAGAACATCTAGGAAGAAGATTAATAAGGAAATAGAAGATTTTAATGATACTCTAAACCAACTAGACCTAACAGACATACATAGAAAACTTCAGCCAATAGCAGAAGAATAAACCTTCTTCTCTAGAACACATGAATAATTCTCCAGTATAGACCATATGTTAGGTAAAAAAAACAAGTCTCAATAATTTAAAAATATTGAAGTCATACCATGTTTCTTCTCTAACCACAGTGGAATAAAGCTAGAAATTAATAAGAGGGAGAAATGAAAAATTCACAAATATGTGGAAATTTAAAAACATACTTTTAAGCATTCTATGTGTCAAAGAGAAATCACAAGGGAAATTGGGAAATATGTTAAGGTGATTGAAGATGAAAACACTACCATGGAATGCAGTAAAGCCCAAAGTTGAGAGAAAAATGTATAACTCTGTTTACATTACAAAAAGAAGAAAGATAACATACCAGAGGATAACTACATAAATTAAGGATCTAGAAAAAGATAAACAAACTAAACCCAAAGCAAGCAGAAGAAGGAAATAGCAAAGATTAAAAAAGAGATAAATGAAATAGAAAATTAAAAAATAGATAACAAATGTTTTCTAGAAACTTACAGCTTCCAGCTGGGTTCCTATGCCAGGTAAGTCCTGATACCCAGAGGAGCCAGCCTCTCCAGAACATCAGCTAGTTCCATTCCCCATCCCATAATATCAACAGCCCTTTCCAACATGAAAAATGTATACTGGGCATAGTCAAAATACCCCTGAAGATTGGGAGAAAGATCAAAGGAGAAGGCGCAGTTACAACAGAGAAGATTAAATTTATCAAATGAGTATGACTGCTGAATCATTATATTGATATTTCTTTTAGTCTCCAGTGTCTTGGAGCAGCTAGAAGGAAAAACTTAAAATTGTGAAACTCTAACCCATACCAAGCCCTGAATTCTGTTCTATAATTGATTGTGTTGGATGTGCTTTTAAATGTATTGCTGTTTGGTATATATGTTATTTTTCACAATAAAATAAAATGAGAATCAACAAAATCAAAAGTTGGTTCTTTGAAAAGATCATTAAAATTGACAAAACTATAGTTAGCCCACCAAAGGAAAAAAGAGAGAGAATGCAAATAGGTAAAATCATAAATGAAAGGGCAACACTACTATCAACCCCAAAGAAATAAAAAGGACCGAAAGAGGATATTATGAATAGTATGCTAACAAATTAGATAACCTCAATGAAGAGGAAAAATTCCTACAAACACAAACTACTTACACTGACTTTGAAGAGATGGAGATCTCAACAAATCAATAACTAGTAAAGAGACTGAATCAGATCCATTACTGAATCAGTATTGGAAAACATACTAACAAGGGAAAAAAACCAGCACCAGATGGCTTCACAGGCAAATTCTACCAAAAATTCTTCCAAGAAGCATTAGCACCAAACTTGTTCAAACTCTTGCAAGAAGTTTAAGAGGAGGGAACATTCCCTAATTCATTCTCTGAGGCTAAAATTACCCTAAAACCAAAGCCAAATAAAAATATCACAAGAAAAGAAAATGACAGATGAATATTTCTTATGACTACAGACGCAAAAATCCTCAACAAAATACTAGCAAACTTAATCCAACAGCACATTACAAGAATTATGCACCATGATCAAGTAGGATTTATCCCAGTTATGCAAGGGTGGTTCAATATAAGAAAATCAATTAATGCAATATACCACATTAACAGAAAGAAGGGAAAAAACAAATACCTGATCACTCAATTGATGCAGAAAAGGCATTTTCAAAATCTCGCACCTTTTCATGATAAAAGCGCTTCCTAAGATAGGAATAGAAGAAAACTTCCTGAATGTGATAAAGGGCATATTTGAAAAACCCACAGCAAACATCATACTCAATGGTAAAAGACTGAAAGCTTTCTCTTTAGATCTGGAACAGGACAAGGATGCCTAAGGTCTTATTCAACGTTGTAATGAAAGTTCTATCCAGAGCAAATAGATAAGATAAAAAATTTAAAGATTTCTAAATTGGAAAGGAAGAAGGGAAATTTTTACTATTTGCAGATGATATGAGCTGCAAAAAATCTTAAAAAAAAATCCATAGCTAAGCTACTAAAACTAATAAATTCAGCAAAGTGGCAGGGTACAAGTTCAATACCCAAATATCAGTAATGTATGTTTTTATACACTAGTAATGAGCAATCAGAAGAAGAAATCAAGAAAAAAATCCATTTACAGTAACAACTAAAATAACCAAATATCCAGGAATAACCAAAGATGTAAGGGACTTATACAGAGAAACTACAAGACAAAGAAGACCTGAATAAATGGAAGAACATTCCATGTTGATTGAAAGGCCGTATTGTTAAGGTGTCAATTCATACCCAAAGTGATTTACAGATTTAACACAATCCCAATCAAATTCCAATGGCCTTTTTTGCAAATATGGAAAAAGGCAATCATCAAATTTTTGTGGAATGGTAAAGGACCCTGAATAGCCAAAAACTTCTTGAAAAAGAAGAAAGGAGTTGGAGGACTTGTACTTCCAAATCTTAAAACGTTTTACAAAGCCACAATAATCAAAACAGCATTATAATGGCCAATATCAATGGAATTAAAGTGAGAGTTCAGAAAGCAATCCTCATTTTTATGTATAGATTTTACACCCAGAGCACAAACAACGAAAGAAAAAATACATAAAAAGGACCTCATCAAAATTAAAAACTTTTTCACTTCAAAGGTCTCTATCATGGAAGTAAAAAGACAACTTACACAATGGGAGAAAAATTTGGAAACCACATATATGATAAGGATATTATATTCAGAATGCTAAAAGAAATCCTACAACTCAACTACAAAAAGGCAAACCACCCAATGTAAAAATTGGGTTTTAAAAATTTAAAAGCACAATTTAAAATATGTTAATAGATATTTCTCCAAACAAGGTATACAAATGGCCAAAAAAGGATGCTTAACAACACCTTTGGCCATTAGGGAAATGCAAATCAAAACCACAATGAGTATCATTCACACTCACCTTAATCTCTACGATTACAAAAGCAAAAAATTAAGTGTTGAAGAGGACGTAGGGAAATAGGAATGCTCATTCATTGTTGGTGAGACTGTGAAACAGTGCAGCCACTGTGGAAGACAGTTTAGCAGTTCCTCAGAAAATTAGGTATAGAATTACTGTATAACCCAGCAATTCCATTTTCATGTGTATATTGAGGAGAATTGAAAGCAGGGGCTTGATCAGATGTTTGCACACTGATGTTCATAATCGCATTATTCATAATTGCCAAAAGATGGAAGCAACACTGGGGTTGCTTCCAACAACTGATGAATGGATAAACAAAATGCACTATACACTTAAAATGGAATATTATTCAGCTGTAAAAAGGAATGAAGTTCTGATACATATGACAATGTGGAGTCAACATGTTGAGTGAAATATACCAGACACAAAAGAACAAATACTGTATGATCGCACTGATATGAATTTATTAGAATAAGCAAACTCATAGAGTTGGAAACTAGAATATAGATTCCTAGGGCCAGGGTGGGAGTGGGGAATTGGGAGTCTGTGCTTCAGTTTTATGGAGCTTCTATTTGGGGTGATGGAAAAGTTTTGGTTATAGATTTTGGTGATAGCAGCACAACATAGCGAATGTAATTAACAGCACTGAATTATATATTTGAATATGATTAAAAGGGGGAAATTTCTGGTTTAATATATGTTACCTGGATACAAAATTTTATAAAACCCAACACAGTGAGCCCTAATGTAAACCATGGAATACAGTTAATAGTACAATTATAATAATGTTCCTTCATCAGTTGTAACAAATGTGTCACACTAATGCAAGGTGTTATTAATTGAGAGGGCATATGGGAACTCTTATGTTTTATGCATGATTTTTCTGTTAACCTAAAACCTCTCTAACAAAAACAAAACTAAACCAAACAAAAAAAGAAAAGAAAAAGGCAACCCCACTCCCCCAAAATAGAGATGATTAATCTTCCAATCAAACAAATGTATGAGAGAAGCCTTGCTCAAAATCATGATAACCATCTGCCATCAACTATGAAGTGTGGTCAACACAACCACTTGCACCTGAATTCCAAAAATGAATGAATGAATGAATGAATGAATGAATTTAAATGGGTATAAAGCCTGCCTTAATCAATAAACCAGGTTGGTTCACTCATTTGGAGCCTGGTCTCACAAGCATAAAATAGGAATGCTAACGTAACCTCCCTTACAGGCTCATCGTGAATGTTAAATTAAATTCATGTGAAACACTTGACTCTGTACCTGGTACATGGTAAGAGCAGAGTGAATGCTAGAGATTATTATTAGCAATAATCTAAAGCGATGTCCTCATTCTTTTTTTCTGAGTAGCTTTTGTCTGAGGAAGAATGAATAGAGGGCTTTATCTAAGGCTCCTCCGATACCAGGAGTTCACTATCCACAAATGCTCTGTAGCCTTCCTTAGTCTGTGCCACCCTTACCTTCCCATCTTTGGGGAAGAAATAAGAAGGAAACCACTCAAGGTGACTAGAGTGGCCTACTGCTGACAACTAGGAAACAAAATGAACATGGTCCATACATGGGACATCAGATACACTGGAGGGCAGGCTCCCTCTTCTTGGATTTGC
Organism: Myrmecophaga tridactyla; assembly: GCA_004026745.1. Taxonomy (NCBI): domain Eukaryota; kingdom Metazoa; phylum Chordata; class Mammalia; order Pilosa; family Myrmecophagidae; genus Myrmecophaga; species Myrmecophaga tridactyla. The sequence continues at coordinate 77,673 of PVIY010006917.1, forward strand.
TCTACAGTTCACTGCTCCTAAGTGAAGTGAAGGGAAGGAGCTGACTCTGGAGTAGTCTTCACAAGAATCATGTGGCAACAGGCAGAGAGAAACTAATCTCAGAGACATTCCAGTCATACAACGCTTAGCATCACTGGGCTGTCCCCAGCATCTGGCCTGTCCAAGGAGCACAGAACCCCAACAGAATAGAAGACAGTGGTCATTATGCTAAATATGAACTTTCTCATATTCAAGGTCTCTCTAATAGACCCGTAAACATTAAAGTCTGAAAGGCGGCAAGAACTCATTTTAAAAACAAACAAACCTTTTCCTATATGTAAAAGAGTGAATCAAAATGGAAACAAAATCAGATGCAGTAAATAATGTATGCATTAAATAAAACTGATGTTAAAAAAAATAGTCTCAGCCATTCTTCTCTTTACCCATGATAGTTTATTTAGCTGCTAAATACAGGGGCATGTTAGTATTGCTGTCAGCTTAATAGAAGGTATTAAGGCTCAAACAATGGATGAGAAGCTATAGGTAAATCTCTCATATGCTGGGTATTATTAGTAGGGTACTTGAGGTGCTATATGACTGCAGGAAACTTTTCTTTTAGCTCCACTGCTGTATTGCAGTACATAAAGAGAGCATTCATTCTGAAAAAAATAAAAGTTAAATCTAGTGAGTGGTTAGCACCAGCATTCCAAAAGACTTCAGCAGCCTGTGCTTTCAGCTTCTGCTGCAACTTCATTGCTGCAAAATAAGAGAAAACAGTAGTCAGCTTGACGGAAATGAATAAATTCAGAAAAAAATATGCCAGAAAAGTTACACATTAATAGCTTTGGGCATTGCATCTTATATAAAAAAATGGTTTATGGTAGGAAAAATTAGTTTGTTTTTATTCCTCAGTACCTATTTGTCATATGATTTACTAGCATAATAAAGACACAGCTGTACCTACATATCAGACTCTGATCTCATGAGATCTCAGCAGAGGTCCAAGGGGTCCTTAGTTTTGAGAGGCTAGTGCAGCCATAAGGATCAGCATTGCCATATACTACTCACAACCCCTCATCCTTCAATCAGTTGACTGCTGTTTTACCTTGCTTGCCTTTAGCAGTGACTGCACCATTCCCTAAAATATATCATCTAAAACAAGGATGTAAAGTGAGTAGACATTAGATTAAGTCCCAGATTTTGCAAACTGGAACATTACAAAAAGTCAGAAACAGCAAATGAACTTCTTGATACATACATATATATATATATGCATATATATATATGCATATATATCAAGATTAATATATATATATAATGATTTGAAAGACTTTATAATGTTGTTATATTGTAGGGGAGTGATTCCAATATTGTCTTTATCCATTCAATCTCTGTATGTTCCTATTTGACAGACAGTCTGGAACAGATAAGATAAACTTAACTGAGTGGAGTCAAGCATTGGCAGCTGAGAAGACAGATTATACATGTCAAGAGACAAAAATATAAAAGAAAGTGTCAGAGATAGGCTAGAAGAGAAATTTAGCTCTAAAACATTACTCTTAACTGGAATAACGTGAGGAAATGACACCAGAGGAGGAGACCACCAGAACTATATTTCCAGGTGACTGACAATGCAGCATGCCAAAACGGAGGGTGAAGAATGAAGGCCAATTGTTCTTCTGTAAACAATTCTCCTTGCTTTTCCCCAAGCAGAACCATGGGATAAAGAGGCAGTGATCAGAGGAAGCTGTGACCCACAGCTGGCTCCAGCGGGACTATGAGCTTTGTGCAAAAGTTAAGTAAAACAGAAAAAAAGCCTACCAGTATGGATGGCATAGCCAAGGAGCTAAATTGGGCTGTTAAACATTGATATATTCTGCATTCATTTAAGAGAAACTGCATTTGTTAGACTAGATGGAGGAGGTAAAGTAAAAGGTACTAAGACAAGAGGGTAACTCCATTATTGCACAGATTAGTTCTGGCCATAAAGTATCGCCATTCAACAATCATGAAATAGAAACCGAATTGCAGCATTCATCATCTGGGACCTTCTGAAGCTTTAGAATGATATGAGGAAATAAGATTATATTATATCACCTCCCTTTTTCCTAATAAATAAAATCTATCGCACATTTGATTTTCTTGAAAATACCAACATTGAGTACTTAAATACAAGAGATTTAAAAATTCATCATCATGGATAACACCTATTAAGAATCATGTACTTTATCTGCTAAACTCTTTACAAGTATTAACACATAGCTTCTCCATAATCCTTTGATCCCATTTGACAGAGAATGAAACTGAGGCTCAAAAAGATTAAATATAATCCCCAAGAACTTGAAATTAAACCCCAGTTTGTTCAATATTTTCTATTTTTTGTTGTTGTTGTTCCTGTAGTTGTTTGTTTTAATAAACACTCTGTCACCAGAAGAACAGGAGTATCTTTTAAACAGAAGATATATAAGGAGGGATGCTATAGACAGGATTATAAATATTGGACTGCTATCTTTCATATATAAGACTATGGTTAAATAAACAACTAAATCATACTGAAGAAGAACAGGTGATTGGTACCATGACACCATGCTGAAAAACTCAGCATTACTTTTCTGCTCTTCCTGAACCCACTGGCAGATCAAAGTAATGTTTGACATCACAATCCAGCAAGCTGGTTTGGAGTTATGCATTATTCTATGATAAGGAGAGCTTATAAATTGTAGACATTTTGTGAACTTCATCTTTCTTTGCAAAACTAAGTATAGGTAGAAATCTTAACTTGTGAAAAGCAAAGATGAACATGTAAGAAAGATGAAGATCAAAAGTAAAGCAAAGAGTTCCTTTATTTTCAGGTTAGTAGCCTTGCAGTTAAGGGTCAGGTTAATTTTTCATATTGTCAAATGAACAACACAATTACTTTGGATTTTAGAAAATATGAATTAGAAAGATAAGAGATTAGTGAAACTAAGAAAATAATTTTTAAGAGAGACAAATTTCAAACATTTTTGGGCTTAGAGTTAACTTTGGGTAATAAGTGATGTAGTCTCAGGGACTTTAAACTGATTACTATTTTGCTCAAGATTGAAAAAATGCTTAATGCAGAACAACAACAAACAACTATGCCTACTCTTTCCTACAAAATGAAAGCCATTATCTTCTAAAAATAAGACACACCTGGTATTGTAAATATGAAAGCAAACTTCATATATGCAGAACAGAAATTCATTTCCAGAAAACATATCATAATATCTTCACTTTTTGGATATTCATTTTTTGTGTGAAAAATTTAAATGAATTAGTACTTTTGTATAATAATTAACTTTGATGTAGAAACACAAAATATTGCATCAGAATATATTATCCATGAGACAGAAGGTATAAAACATACAGCAATTAAGATCCTATAAAGGAAGAATGAAAGAGTATGCAGGTCTAAGGAACTCTAGGGAAAAGATCAATGAATCAGGGGTCAAAACCATCTAATATCTGGATGACCTGTGCTCCAAACAGTTATTAATTTTGGTTTTATTTTTGTTGTTGTTCGTTTTTCTTTAAGCAGTTTTATTGAGATATATTCACACACTATAAAATCTATCCAAAGTCTACAGTCAATGGTTCTAATCAGAGTTATGCATTCATCACCACAATTAATTTTAGAACACTTTTATTACTTCAAAAAGAAAAACCCCATGCCACTTGTACCCCCTTTTATTGACACAGCATTGGTGTGGTACCTTTGTTACAACTGATGAAAGAATATTAAAATATTACTGTTAACTAAAATTCATAGTTTGCTTTAGGCATATTATTCCCATATGCCACTATTATTAACATATTATATTAGTGTTGTACATTTGTTCTAGTTCATGAAAGAACGCTCTTATATTTGTACTATTAGCCACAGTATTGTTCACAACAGGGTTCACTGTGTTATACCATCCCACATTTTATCCTCTAGCTTTCCTTCTAGTGACATACACAAACCTAAACTTCATCCCCTTTCAACAACAATCATACAAATAATTCAGGGCTGCTAATCATACTCACAATAATGTGCTACCATCACCTCTATACATTCTAAACATTTACAATCAACTTGATTAAAAATTCTGCATAAATTAAGCCTCAGTTCCTCATTCTCCACCCTCATTCTATCTTCTGGTAACCTATAATCTAGATTTTAATTCTATGAGTTTGCTTATCATAAATAGTTCATAGTAGTGAGATTATACAATATTTGTCCTTTTCTGACTGGCTTATTTCACTCAACATAAGGTCTTCAAGGTTCATCCATGTGGTCACATGCAGCAGAACTGCATTCCTTCTTACAGCTCAATTAGATTCCATCACATGTATGGAACATTTTGTTTATCCCTTCATCAGTTGATGGACACTAGGGTTGCTTCCATCTTTTGGCAATTGTAAATCATGCCACTATGAAAATCACCATGCAGGTGTCTGTGTCACTGCTTTCATCCCTCAGGGTACATATCTAGTAGCAGGATTGCTAGATCATATGGCAATTCTATACTTAGCTTCCTGAAGAACTGCCAAGCTGTCTTTCACAGCAGCTGCATAATTTAACATTCCCACCAGCAGTGAATGAGTATTCCTATTTCTTCACATCCTCCCCAACACTTGCAATTTTCAGTTGTCTTAATAGTGGCCATTCTATTGTGAAATGGTATGAAGGAGATATCTCACTATGCTTTTGATTTGCATTTTCCTAATAGCTAGTGATGTTGACCATCCTTTCAAGTGCTTTTTAGCCATTTGTACATCCTCTTTGGAAAATGTCTATTAAAATATTTTAAATCGGGTGGTTTCTCATTTTATTGTTGAGTTTCAGGTTTCTTTATATATTGTGAATATTAAATCCTTATCTGATATGTGGTTTCCAAATATTTTCCCCGTAGAGAAGGTTGTCTTTTCACTTTCGTGACAGTTTTTTTATAAAATGTTTTAATTTATCTATTTTTCTTCTGTTGCTTGTGTTTTTGGACGTAAAGTCTAAGAAACCATTGCCTAAAACAAGATTCTTAAAATGCTTCCTTACATTTTCTTCTGGGAGTTTTGTAGTCCTGATTCTTATATATATAGGTCTTTGAAACATTTTGAGTTAATTCTGTATGTGTTGTGATCTAGGGGTCCTCTGTCATTTTTTTTGCATATGGATAGCCAATTCTTACAGCACCATCTGTTGAAGAAACTATTCTGAGTGGACTGGGGTCAGCCTTGTCAAAAATCAATTGTCTTTGATTTTTTAACATGAAATGTCCTTCCATTTATTTAGGTATTATTTGATTTCTTTTAGCAATGTTTCATAGTTTTCTATGTACAGGTACTTTACTCCTTTGTTAAATTTATTCCTAGATATTTGATTCTTTTAAGCTGCCATTTTAAATGGATTTTTTAAAAATTTACTTATCAGATTGCTTATAACTAGTGTATAGAATCCCTAATGGTTTTTCCTTGTTGATCTTGCATTCCATCACTTTGCTGAACCTGTTTATTAGCTCTAGTAGCTTTGTTGTTGATTTCTCAGGACTTTCTATATATGGGATCATGCCATCTGCAAATTGTGAAAGTTTTACTTATTCCTTTCCAATATGAATGCCTTTTATTTCTTTTTCTTGCCTAACTGCTCTAGGTAGAATTTCTAGCACAATGTTAAATAACAGTGGTGACTGTGGGCATGCTTATCTTATTCCAGATCTAGCCTTCAGTATTTTACCATTGAGTACAATATTAGTTGTAGGTTTTACATACATGCCCTTTATCATTTTGAGAACATTTCCATCTATTCCTATCTTTCAAAGTGTTTTTATCAAGAGAGGATGGAGGGGTGGGGGGTACATGGGTAGCTCAGTGGTAGAATTCTCACCTGCCATGTGGGAGACCCAGGTTGGATTCCAAGTCCATGCAGCCAAGCTCCCCCACCCCCCCCAAAAAAAGAGAGGCTGTAGGATTTTGTCAAATGCCCTTTCTGCCTCAATCAAGATAACCATATGTATTTTTCCCCTTTAATAAGTTAATGTGGTGTATCATATTAATTTATTTTCCTATGATGAAAGTCTCTTGCATACCTGGAATAAAACCCACTCCATCATGGTTTATAATTCTTTTAATGAGCTGTTGGACTCGATTTGCAAGTATTTCATTGAGCATCTTTGCATCTATATTTGTTCTAGTTTTCCAGCTCCCAGAATGCAACATACCAGAGATGGATTACCTTTTAATAGAAGGGGAGTTATTTAATTAAAAACATGCAGTTCTTCAGAGGAAAGGCAGCTAACTTTCAACTGAGGTTCTTTATTACATGGGAAGGCACAGGGTGATCTCTGCTGGCCTTCTCTCCAGGTCTCTGAGTTCCAACAACTTTCCGCAGGGTGATTTCTTTCTTCATCTCCAAAGGTTTGGGCTGAGCTGCAAGTGCTGAGATGAGATATGATGAGCTACTTGGGCTATGTTACATCGAGCTTTCTTAATTTAAGCTTCGAGCCAATTAAATAAAAAATCATTCATTGCAGCAGACACACCTCCTAGCCAACTGCAGATGTAATCAGCAACAAATGAGGTTCACATACCATTGTCTCATGTCCACAGCAATAGAACTAAGCATCTTCACTTGGCTAAGTTGAACCCAACTACCACAATATTCATTAGAGAAAATGATCTATTTTCTTTCCTCATGGTATCTTTATCTGGCTTTGGTATTAGGGTGATTTTGACCTCATAAAATGAGTTAGGCAGCATTCTCCTCTTTAATTTTTGGGGAAGAATTTGAGCAAAATTGGTATTAATTCTTCTTGAAATGCTTGGTAGAATTCCCCTGTGAAGCCATCTGGTCCTGGGATTTTGTTTGTTGGGAGGTTTTTGATGACTGATTCAATCTCTTCATTTGTAATTGGTTTGTTGAGCTCTTTTATTTCTTCTAGAGTAAGGGTACATTGTTCATGTGCTTCCAGGAATTTATCCGTTTCATCAAAATTGTCTAATTTGTTGGTATACAGTTGTTCATAGTATTCTCTTGTAATCCTTTTAATGTCTGTGCTTCCCCGTCTCATTTCTTATTTTATTTATTTGCATTTTCTTTCTTATTTGCTTTTCAGTCTAGTTAAGAATTTGTCAACAGTACTGTTCTTTTAAAAAAACTACTTTTGGTTTTGTTGATTCTGTTTGTGTG